>CAKNWW010235023.1:468-20663 GCA_932074435.1 Andricus kollari
TTTCGTAAGCATTCCTCATTTCGTACGTTCTTTATTCGTATCGCTCGAAATGCGCCACATTACACACAGATCATAAGTACGAAAACACGCCATTTTCATGATAGATAGCAAAAATAAGGTAAAGGTTTGAATAATTCTTGTACTTAAATTAGGAATTACTACTGTTATATCAACTCCTAATAAATAAAGTGTAAGAAAATTTCAACTTCGTTTATCATGCATAGCAAAACTTTCTGTAGAATTATTTTAATTCAAATATTGTTAGAGAACAGAATAAATTAGGGTTTTGAAATTTATAAAATTAATTGAATAAATCATTTTTATTACTAGAATTTCATATAATTAAATTATACACAAGGAAAAAAGTAATATACAAACCGAATAATTTTCTAGCTGTTTTTGCGTCAAAATTTAAAAAAATTCAAAACCAATTATTACAAAAAAATTAAGTACAGAATGTTAGTTTTATATTTATTTGTAGGGAGAATTAAAAATTGAATAAAATTCATGAGTAATAACTTAATGTTTTTTTTATTTCATGAGTGTTTTGTCAACTTACTATCGTTAAATTGTTATTCACTAAGAAATTTAATTAATATCGGACTGTAAGCAAAAACTCACTAGCGCGAGAGCGTGTCACGGCGGCAAGCCCCAGAGTCCTATAGTACACTCGAAAGGTCCAGCGCTGACATTAACTAAAATCACAACTACTCCTAAACTATTGAATATTTTGATCTGAAACTTTCCCAAAAACTTTATCACAGTTCTCTCCGAATTTTTGTCGCGAGAAGTCTTTCCTTGCTCAACATTTTCTCGATATTTTTTTTCAATTCCTTTTATTCTATCAATCGAAGGATACCCTAAACCGCACTTTCTAAATATTTCATTTAAAAATTCCAAAAACTGACGAACGGAGTGCGAGTTGAAGTGAAAAACGAATTAAAATTGACTTTTTTTTAAAGTCAGTGTTTCGGCTTTAATTTGTAAACTACAGAAGCTACAACTGTTTATCTAGAGGAAAAAAGATGCGCAATAAAATTTCACATCCAAATATATCCTTTGAAGAGTAAAATTCGAAAATTTGGTTGAAAGCCTCCAGGGGACTTCGTTTTCGCACGAGAAAATTGTATGTGCCCTTATTGCATGCGGACACTCAATTTTTTTCTTCCTTCAACTCTTATCTCTTTTTGTTACCAGCTATCCCTTAATTTCCTCCCTTTCTTTCCTTCCAAACCTACTCCCCCGTCCTCTCACATTTTAATAAATCTTCACTTTCTTCGTCCCACCTCCACCACATACCTTTTATCTTTATTTTTCCACACTTACCCCACGTTCTTTTTCCCTTCTTTCTTCGCTCTTCTGCAATTCTCCTTATTTCAAACTACATATTCCTGTCTTCCAATGTCAGATCATCCTCTATTCTCTCCGCTCTTCCATACAGCACTCTTTTCTTTTTCTTAACTTCCCTCTTATGTTCTCAATTCCTTAACTTCACCAGCGAAATTTGCTCTCTTATCTTCCCTTCTTTACCTGCACTTCTCATTTCCTGTACCTCTGCCTTCGCATCTATCTATCCTCTTCGTCCACTCCTTTCAATCCCTTTCTCTCTAATCTAAGACTCTTTATTACTATATGCTTTCATCTTTCCTCCCACTATTTCCTTTCTATTCTTCTCTCTATTTTTCTCAACCATTCTTTATCCTCATTCCTGATCTCCCGCCCTACCAATCCCCGTTTGAGCTTACGATCTTTTCTATTCTACTTTGTAACTTCTGAGTTTGGCCATTTCCCGCCTAATTCACTGCTTCTCCTCTCCACTCTCTTCCTTTTAATAAATCCCTCAATCAATCCCATTTTAGGGAAAAAATTCAAAATGCAAAAAGGTCGAATAAGTGCATTTTTCCAACAAATTCTTTTTATGTTTTCGTTAACATCAAAGTATTTATTAGTGTTGACAAATTTTTCATTAGAAGTTATTTTTAAATTTTACACTTTATTGAGGTTAGAATTCATTTTAGTATCTTCTTTACTATTTTTAATCAGAGCATGTTTCCATTTGAGTGATCATCAATTTGAAGAGCGAATATTTCGTTAATTTCTTTTCCACAAGTTCAAGAACAATAAAAAAACAAAACCAATATTAAATGAAATAACAACAATTAAATAGTGAATATAACTTTTTTCATACCATTTATTCCAATATACACTTCCGGCAAGAAATACGGGACTACCGTCTACCTTATTTTTGTTAGTTGCATAAAATCATCTAATTTTGTTAATTATACAAATTACTTTTTTTGCTCAAAATAGGATATAATCGCCGCTTTGACAAAATTGTGCTGATTTTCCCTTGCACTGTACTAAAATAATTTCAGTTTTCATTTCAAGCCATTTCCTTTAAAGTTTATCCTAAACCGGTCTGCTTGGTAAAAACATACCGATCCTGATGAAAGAATATCAATTTTGTAATCCTGTAGTATATCTTAGTACTTTTTCAACTAATAATAAGGTGCGAAATTGAGATAAATATATCACAAAAGAAAACCGGTAAAAAATTTAAATTGTTTGTAATGTTGGATGTTACAATTATTTTCATCGAGGGTCAATATAATCTTTCCACTAAAAAAATGTAAATCCCATCCGGGACTCTACCAGGAATTTGAAAACGAAAGTTTGCTAGATATCCTGTAATTGGTTTCAGATTCTTGTAAATTTCGAGGAACCAAAATAATTCGAATACTCGAAAATTTCGAGAACCCGAAAAAATTAAAGTACTCGAACATTTTGAGAACCCGAAACCATTCTAGTACTTGACACAATTCGTGTACTCAAAACCAACCGGGTACTCGCTCGGTCCTAAAAAGCAAAATATTTCAGGAACATTCACAACCCCGCCCGATGCCTTGGAAACGAAAATCAGCCCGAAAGTTCAATTTAGAAGTTTCCTAAAATTAACGGTAATTGCCGGTAACTTCACAGACTTGCTGGTAAGCTAAATATTTAAGAATATCACTTCCTGGAAACAGTCTTTAAAGAATATGAAACACTTTAAACTGGACATTTTAGGGGGGTGCACCATTTTTTTAAACCAGAACTCGACGGGCTTCAGGTTCACCACCCAGCCCGAAATCTCGAACTCCCGAACCAGTCCGAAAATTCAATCGAAAAGTTTCCTAAATTTCGCGGTTAATTCCAGTATCACGCCGGAAATTTCGAGACATTTATGAAAAAATATTAATTGAACTTTCGAACCGGATTGGGTATTTGAGCCTGGCTGCAAACCCAAACTCAGCCGAAGTCACATTGCATATTACTAGAAAGTTTTGATAACTAGCATTGAAAGCATGCCTAAAATAGAATACATTTTCGAATAGCTCGTTCGCAACAGAATTTCCATGAGGAAGCAATATTATTATAACGAAAATTTACTGTGAGCATCAGCAACACATTTATTTCACATCAGTTGCTTCTTTGCACAGAATCTTGACTGTCGTTCATTTTGTAATAATTATTAGTTTCAAAAATTACATTAATTTTGCATTTTGTCTAAAAATAGATTAGAAAATAAATTGTCAATCAGAATGAGTTATCGGTTCTGAATTTTGAAGTCGCACTGTAGAATATTTCTGTCTAATTTTTTACATACGTCATCTACATAGTAATATCTCGGAGCAATCAGAGTCGGTTTTTAGATAAAATGTTTATATTTTGTTTGATAATCCAAAAACGTGCGAACAATAGTAGTAACGCTCATTGTTAGCTGTCCATGCATTTCCGCAGCGTGCGTATGTACCTTGTCAAATTCCAGTCGGCAGACACCCCGGAGCGAGTCGAATTATCCGGAACGAATGAACCCTTGCATTGTTATGACATTACGGCCGGTTAAAAAACTGACATTATGAAATCATGGATTAATTTAATTTTAATTAGCAGAATCAATTGATTTACATAATTACAAGAAAGTGAAAAAGAGTCATAAAAATCGGTTAATATTTGCATTAATAATGGAAGTCTTTAGGTAATACATAACTTCTGTGCATTTACACTGCAGTTTTCTACCAAATTCACGCTAATGACGGTATTTTTTTGGAATTTTTTCCACATGAATAATTTTTAATCCATAAGTAAAGGTTTTCCAAGTATTTTTTAAATAACTCTGACCTGTTTACACAATTATTATTTATTTAAATAATTGTTTCCCCCTGTAAGTCGTAAGTATTGTGAAAAGTTATTTTCTGGAATGAATGACGCAATGAACATATTTAGAGAGTAATATATTTTCTTTATGGTATTTAGTACTTGAAAAAAATTTGTCTCCGTAAATCGTGAAAAAATATTATTTTCTGTAGTGGATGACACAATTAAAGAATGGTAAAAGTACTTTTTTTGGTTTAAGATATTTAGCAATTGAGTAATCGGCTCGGAGTTTTGAGGCCGCACGGTTGAATACTTTTGTCTACTTTTTTGCATACGTCATCTACATAATATCTCGAAGCCCGCAGAGCCCGTTTTTCGACAAAATGTTTTTATTTTGTTTAAAAATCAAAGACGGAAGAACCGTAGCAGTAACGCGCAGTGACAACTGTCTATAAATTTTTGCCGCGTATAATCTAGAATATATAATTTGTATGCAAGAAATTAGACAAAAATATTCAACCGTGCGGCCTCGAAACTCCGAGAGAGATTAACAAATACATTTTTTTTTAAAGTACTAAATATCCTGAAGAAAATATATTAATTTCTAAGTATGTCCATTGTGTCATTCATTTTGAAAAAGTCAGTGTTATTTAAAAAATACTTCGAAACCCTCTACGGTATGATTATGTAGATAACGAATGCAAAAAATTAGACAAAAATATTCTACCGTGTGGCCTCAAAATACAGAATCGATTACACATTCTGATAAATGGCCTCAAGAATGTATTTTATTGCGGCAGCTAACACTTCACAGTTACGTAATCCAGAGTGATTTTTATGGTACAAGGTACTGAGCTCTTTTTACTATTCTTTAAACTCAAATTTTCCCACTGTAGACAGAGTGACGCTGGTTTTGTGCAGTGTATATTCTTTCGCAGGCGATTCGTAGCCAATTTCATACGACCTTAGTTATATTTATGTCTGTCATAAGGACAACCGCAGGATTTCAATGGGGGCAGGTGCTAATCTGGAAAATTACACCCGCTCCCAGCGAAATCGCGGTAAAATTTCAGCCGTAACCACGTCTCACGACCGCGAGATAGGTGGTTACAGTCAGCGACGAATTCAATACGATGATCCGGCAAAAGTCTTGCGCACCCTGAGGACACGGAGCGACCCAAGGACGACCGCCTTCTGCATTTTCCCCGCAAGTGTCTTGGCATTTTCTTGATATATATATACATATATATATATATATATATATATATATATTGCTTTTGATTCGTTAGGAATCAAACCGGAGGCCCTATGACAAAGCCACCGAGCGTGTCCTCGGGTTGCGGATAGAGGGTCTCTGTACCAAGGGTTTCTGCTGAATATGGATACAATAATTAATAAGCAGTCGCGGACAATTGTCCAGGGATGGTCCCGAAGGAATAACCCCTAAGCGGAGGCGTGATAACCGTGCCGAAAGCTGAATGGCACCTGGGTGAGGTGTCTCAAACGGTGACTCTGGGATACCGGGCGACCACTCAGAGTATGCAGCCTTATCCTGGCATATGGGGCTCTACAAGGGTGGATGAACCCTTTTCCCTAGCAGCTCGTGGGAACAGCAATGATAGCACCAAACATAGTTGTAGTAAGTGCGGTTCAAAACCATTGGGGTAGCCAATGAAGACGGACTCAATGCGATGAACCGGCAGAATCTCTCAATACTTTTAAGTGCACGGATCCACTCTGGGACGACCTGCTGGAGTGCTATGATACCAGTATGGCCCCTGAACGAAAAGGTTACATGGCGCGACTGCATAATCTGTTGTGCGAGAAACACACAAAGCTCCCGTATTTTTCGGATAAACGTCTGCGAAACCTAGCCGAGAAACTCCGGAACAGGGGGTTATATAAGCGGAGTGTCTACTCAACCGGAGCCAGAACAAGCCGGCAACAGAGAAAGAGAGGCGGCACTGAGACCAACCGCGAGCAGGCATCCAATAGAGGAAGAGCTATGCTTCAGGACCCGGAGAAACATCAACATTCAGGTTCCTTTTAAGCCCAAAGATCTGGCTGAACTGGATCACGAGTTTTTTGGAGGTTTTCCCAAAGAATCCGACCTCTGGACTAACAATTGTAGTGTATATAATGCAGCGAGAGCTTTGGCAGACGCAAACCGTAAAACAAAACCAACGGTTGATCATAAGATTAAAAAACGAATGCATCAACTCAGCACAAAGATAGTTTGGTCAAGGTAGTACGCGTCCTGCACTCAGTGTGTGATTGACCACATAATATCTGGCAGAACTTTCACTGCCAAAGTTCGACAGTTCGCGCGCGAACTGCGGATCCATCATCATACACTCAACAAGCCTAAGCTACTGACCATCAGGCAGCATATTGTTGACAGAATACGAGTACTATATAACGCTAGGAGAAGTCTAGAGCGGAGAGAGAGTTGGGTCAGTAAAAATCAACAGTTTTTATCTGACCCATCTCGACTTTTCCAAGACCCTCCAGTTACTGTCGTCCACCCGCCCACGCCAGAGGAGGTCGAGGCATTTTGGAGAAAAGTCTACGAAGTCCAGCATCCACTGAAAGAAAACTCAAAGAATATTAATAGCTTCAAGGAGCTGTGCAGTGCCCTCAAAATACCTGAGGAGGAATGCCCACCTATCACTACCGAGGAGGTTAAAAAAGTATTAAGAGGCATGAAGAACTATTCCGCTCCGGAATCAGATGGTATCAAGACTTTCTGGTGGAAGAAGTTTCAACCCACCAGCATCTGGCCCGCATTTTCACCTTATATCTAAAGTCGGAAGAGCCTATTCCGGAGTGTTAGGTGGAAGGGCGTACAGTGCTTCTACCGAAGGCGGGCAACTTACCTGACGCTAATAACTTGTCTGAACACACTGTATAAGATCTTCACAGCTATCCTAAATGATAAGATTGTTTGGAAAATTGGACCTGTGTGGCGAGAGATGTACGAACAACGCGACTCAGAAAAAGGCGAGCAGGAAGTCGGGAGAACCTGCTCATCGATAGATGCGTCTGTAAAGATGCAGCATCATATCAGCATTACCTATCGATGGCCTGGATTGATTACCTGAAAGCTTTAGATTCAACCTCCCATAGACTTATCATCTGTCTGTTGGAAAGTTTAAAGGTTCATCCACGCATCGTGAGATGCATAGATAGATTAATGCCGCTTGAGAAAACCAGATTTACTACCTCATCTGGAAAAAATCGTGTGATCACTAACAGTGTCACCTTTCAGAGAGGTGTGTTTCAGGGCGACACCATGAGCCCTCTCCTCTTCTGCTTCAAATTATTGCCACTAACTCTCGCACTTCGCCATTTCGAAGGGTACCTCTGCGGCAATCCTGGAAATCGAAAGTATAAGATCACTCATGTGTTTTACATGGATGCTCTTGAAATATATGCTAAAAATAAAGTGAAACTAAATCGAGCTCTAGACATTGTCAAACAGTACACTCAAGAGATTGGAATGGAGTTCGGGTTAGAGAAATCCGCCAAGGCTTATTTGAAGAAAGGAAAACATAATGGCATCCCCGAAGACCCTGAGCTCGTCGACAGAAGCGCTATACGACACCTTGGCGCTGGAGAGACATATCCATACTAGGGTGGTCCAAAATAACGCAATTTCGAATTTTGACTATCAAATACCAGAAACTGAATCTACATAGTGGAAAAACTCTTGTGTATTTTTTTCAGATTTTTAAAATAATAATTGAGCGAGCGCATGGCGTTCAAAATTTTGGCTTGTTTTTAGCTAAGAAAATTCATCACAGTTCATAAATTCGTCAACTGTCAATCGGCAAACAGACTCTGCATTTGCACCTTTGTTACTCTCGGGGAATTATTAGTTAGTGCACGGAGCAGTAAACCACTCACTTTGGACTCAGGTAGTGAGACCCAGATTTCCACCTTTTTATATTTTGCATCTGTTCTAGACTAATCCTTCGATTTCTTTGGAATTTAGATTTTATTAAGAATGTTTCCAATATTTAAAATTATGAATAAATAAGTAATAAATTTATATGAATAATGGAATAAATTGTACCAATGATAATAGTTTATAATCTTTTATATATCACTAGTTATAATGAGTTTAATTTATGTAAATTTAATATAATTTACTGATTATTGATTGTTTAACTTAGCTCGATCATTTATTTTATAGTAATTCATAAAAAGTTTGGAAGAAAGAACACAATATTTTAAATTAGGAATTATTACTGAAAACAAATTTTATTTTTGAAACCATTTTTTTTCTAACAATTTTTTTTCAAACAATTTTATTTTTTAAACAGTTTTATTTGGTAAACAATTGTTTTAATTTGTCAAACATTTTATTTTTTAAACATTGTTATTTTTTTAAATAATTTAAAAAAAAAATAATTTTATGTTTTAAACAATTAGATTTTTTAAACAATTTCTTTTTTTCTGATATTTTATTTCTTATCATTTTATTTTTTCAATACTTGATAGATTACTATTCACTTACTTGAGTAATAATTAATGAAGCAAATAATCATGATAAAAGTATTGTAATTAAAATTCACATAAATATATATTTAAAATTTAATTTGTAATTTTAGGGACCAAATATCTATTTCTTTTATTTTTCTCTGGGACATAATGGGATACTCGTATAACTTTGGTTATAAAAGTTACATTGTATAGTTTAAAGTGCTTAAACGGATTAGGAAGGTTCCCCGCCCATCATCGTGTAGCTATTTATGGTCTCTCTCCGCCATTTAGGGACGAATTTCTTCTTGTTTTGATAATAATCTTATCGATATTGAACTTCAAGATGATCCATTTTTGAATGATCAATTCTTGACTCTATGAAGAACAGCTGTTGTAATTCTTGACTAAAAGAACCAAAGTTTATGTCCCTAAATGAGCTCCTGAAAATGATCATTTTCGGCCTTTTTAGTCAAAAACCATCATTTTTTTAGATAAAAAAAATAACACTTTTAATTAGTTTTTTAATGAACACATTTTTGGAGGCTCATTTTTATAGCACACAAGAGTTCCTACACTATCAAGATTCAGTTTCCAGTATTGGATGGTTAAAATTCGAAAATACGTTATTTTGGACCACCCTAATACATGTGCGTGCAACAGAGCCGCATTCAGGACGTGACATCTATAAACGATACTCTCCGATGCAGATACAAGCGTCTCATCCGACGGATATGGTCTTGCGAACTGCGGCGAGGAAAAAAGGATCTGCGACGAACATGCTTGCCGTCCCAGTAGTACTCTATTCATTTGGAGTGGTTCCATGGACGAAGGACGAGCTCAGATTCCTCGATAATGGTCAGGAAACACGAAGAAGTGGACAAAGGGGCGTTTCTGTACAAAGCAGCGGCGGTGGCTGCTAGAACACTGGGCCTTGACTTGAATATCAGGGGTGAGCAAAATGCATCAAATCTTATCCATGTCGAGTACTCACGCCTGAAGGCCCGGATTAAGAAAGCACAGGAGAAAAAATTCCGCGAACAGCTCCTCGATAAGAGGATGCACGGCATCTTCCACAGAAATGTTGACCACCAGTCGATGTCGTATGAGCTAACGTTTGCTTTCCTTAAATCACCCGGATTGAAGTCGGGCACGGAGAGTTTCATTTCGGCATGTCAAGACCGTGTCATTTCCACTCTAACATACCATCGCATAAACGCCCCCCAAAACTGTACACGGGGTATATGGACGGCCCCTAAGACCCGCCCGGTAAGAAGGTGTGTATTGAAATGGATTTACAAGATTTCAATTATGGCAAAAAAACTACATTTGTTCGAGGAATTGTTCGGAATAGCCTTGAATGCACTTGAAGTCGTAATAGAATTGTTCTGGATTAAAATGTTGACAGTTGTACTTCACGGAAGGAATTAAATTGACTTCAGCATTCATCCTCATCTTACAGCATTAAAAAGGATTAACTTGCCTTCAGTTTCTATTCTCTTCAACAGAATTGAAATGTATTCCTTAGTTGACAAAAATCATCATGGGATTGGACAGGATTAAAGTGAGACGAAAATAGTTCAGGTTTATATAAATTGAAACGTTAACGGCAGAAAGCGGCGTTTATTTGGATTCAAAACATTGTGAATTTGACCATATTTGAAATCATTTTAATCCATTTCAATCCATCCCTTCTTAGCGGCCAACTTTCCTACATGCGAATCACTGCAGTCAGTGTTCAACGAACCCTAAACCCGTCCACGTATACCGATGTAACATTTCGTTGAATGAACCACTGTTCCGTTGAAATGACTTTACCCCAAAGTTGCGAACACTAAGAATGTTTCTATGGATTTTGTATCTTAGATATTTTTAAATTTTGTTTTTGGATAAAAAACAAAATCTCCGCCCTAGCCGTTTTTAATTGATTAAAAATCGAAATACCCATTTTTTCTCAAAAACCAAACGAGATATGAAAAAAAAGTTGAGACAGAAAAATTGTTCCATGGAAAAATTCCTACAAACAGAACCCCTTCGTCATTTTTAATCTCGCTTAGTTTTCTTGAAAAACTGGAATTTTTTATATTTTAAGATTTAAAACTTCGTTTTTCACTATTTTATACCAGATACAGAAATAGAATAGATAAATATTATTATTCGAATTGTAGGAAGATATTTTTTTATTTTTTAAATGTTATCAGCTCAGGATAAAAAGTTGTAAGTTTTAAAATTCATGTCAGTATGGGTACATTCCTAGATTATCTACTTAAAATAATTATATTGAGAACAAGAAATTAAAAAAAAAAGAAATTCATAGCGAAATAGAAAAATCAAGTTTTTGAAGAAAACGAAGTGAGATTAAAAATTATAAAAAGGGTCTTTACGTAAGAATTTGAAAGAAACATTTTCCTCCGTTAAATTTTTCCGTGTCTCGCTTTGTTTTCGAGAAATACTGGGTATTTCGAGTTCTTGACATTAAAGATTGATTTTGTTTTGTCAAAAGCGGCTCTAGCGAAGACTTTGTTTTTTATCAACAATTACCAAATTTTTGATTTTCGATATCAAAATTTTTGATATTCTATCAAAAATGGTTCATACCATTTTTGATAGAATATCAAAAATTTTGATATCGAAAATACATCTTTTTCAGGTGGACAATTTTGCTTTTTAAATTTTTTGTTTTCATCTTGTATAGCTCGGCAAGAAAATTGAACTTTCAATGTTTTAAAAAGCATTTTCGATGGATAAAATCAGAGCCTTTTACCAAAAATGGCTGGTTAAAGATTTCGTCCCTTTTTTAGACCGTTTTGTAGGCCTTCACAAAGCCTACACGACACTACAGAAATACATTTCTCAGAAATACAATTCTCATATACATAATGAGAATTTAAAAAGGCTTCATTTTCGAAGAAAAATAAAAATAATGGGAAACAAAATTTGGAAATTTAATAATTAATAAGTATAAAAAAAATATTTCAAAATAATAAAATAACGAATATTACTAAGTATAATCCACTTGCATTGTTTTTAATACATTAAAAATATAATACTTCGATTTTGCCACTTTCTCTGATATCTTTATTAATATAATATTTTTTAAATAAAAAAAATAAAAAATCAGCAACCTTACGTTTGTTAGGAATTTTATACTGAGTAATTAAACAAAAACAAAAGGTGAATCGGTTGAGAATTGCGACCTGCAGCTTCATCCTTCCGCAAAAATCATTCCTGAAGCACTGTACGGTTGCTACAGTGGAGCGCGACGAATTTTGCTGGTGTGCCTTCACTCAGTATAACTCAAAAATGCGTTCCAAAGTGCGTCAAATCAGCGTTCGCGTTCGCGTTCGCGTTTGCGTTCGAGCATGCATGGGCCTTAGGGAAGCACTGGGAACTATCGGTGGACATCGCTGTTCTCTTATTTATTATTTATTAGTATTTTGGAGAACAACACACAAGCATTAAAAAACATTTTAAATCCATGAAAGAACACTCGTGGAACACAAATAATTTGCATAATGATCAACTTCATTGTTACAAACAAATTAATTAACAAAATTTACCACTGAGTGGTTTTGTAAATGAAAAAGTTGTTTTCAACTAAAAATGCTATAATTGATCTCTAGTACAATAGTGAATTATGAACATTTATAAAAATAAAAAATAATTTTTATAAACAATTATTATAAAAAGTTGGAGAAATCGCTATTTTTTCACAAATTCAAAAATATTTGTCAAATTATAAGCATAATTTTAGTATTTTTCCCCACTTTACATCAAATACCCTCTCATACAAAAATGACTATTTTTCTTTCTTGGCCCCTGAATTTTTCTGATTGTTTTTTATACATTTTTGGAAGCTCAGGAGATATAAACTTTAGCAAAACTATATTTCCAATAAAATCTGATATTATTAAAAATTTGCAATGTTCTTAGGGTCATCTTAAAGGTAAACTTCTAAAGAATTGCAGCAACTTATCAACAAGATGGAGGTATGGTCAGGATGGTTGCATTAAAAAGGCGCTTTTGTATTGAAAACAAGTTCTTCATTAATAATCGAAGACATCTTAATATTCTAACACTTTCTCCTGGCTGTGTGCTTATTATATATTTTTTTAGAGTTTCACAGTGTTCTAAAGTCATAAAGTCAGCAGTCTTGATAGGTGAAACTTTTTGTAATACTGTAGATGCAATACATATATTTTTTTAGCAGTATTAT
The DNA here is from genome assembly GCA_932074435.1 of Andricus kollari. NCBI lineage: Eukaryota > Metazoa > Arthropoda > Insecta > Hymenoptera > Cynipidae > Andricus > Andricus kollari. The sequence goes on from CAKNWW010235023.1 coordinate 13,304, forward strand.
TCATTGCTTCTTCACATCGTTTTATGTTCCTGTAACAAATACATAGAAACATTATTACATACAAGGGTACAAATATTCAAGTTTAAAAAGCTTTTGAGCTATACAGTCAGGAGCTTATACCGTTTATGATTTTGTCAACCAATCGTATATGTATTGCAAATGAAAGAGGTTTTGTGAATATATCTGATATTTCATTTTAAAGAGAAATCCAACCTGTTTTAACTAAAATTACGTTCAATATATTTATTCACATAATGTTCTCGTACTTCTGTCATGTCTCTTAATTTATTTCCTCCGCTTGTTTCTGCACTAGCTTCTGCAGTTTTATTATCACACAGGGCAACATAAGATTATTTAGGGTTCTCCGTGACACAGTGTGTGTCATCATACACTTGAATACAAAATCCGTACTTCGTTACTGAAGCTTTACAGTCGGCAAAGCTTGGGTCTTAAAAGGCTTGTAGATCGTTTTGTGTCGGTCAATATTTCAGATATACATTTTTCGTGCCTTTAAAGTATCTAAAAATTCCTCTTAACAATTTCTCACCACATAGAGCCAACAATATTAGACTTTCTTTAATCTTTTGTCATTACAGCTCTATCTACTATTTCTCAAACTTCGTTTTTTTTCATAGAGTTCAATTCATTGTTAAAAGTCTGTTGCCAAATTTCTCGTTCTTTTGTTTGCATTGCCTGCTAGTTGATGCTGGATCTTCGTTAATGTGTGCTAAAATTGCACGAAATATGTCTTCTTCAGTATTATTTAGCTTGTTTCTCTCTTCACCGTTTTCTTTATTGAAGAAATAAATTCTTCGTGTTTTCTTTCGTAACATTCTATATATCCAGAAGTCTTGTGTCGTTAATCATATTATCACATCGTTTAGTTTCCTCATTTACCTCTTCATGGTCGTTAGTTTTGTCGTTATTGCACGTTAACAGCTTCCTCGGTCGACCATTATGCTCTGATGTGACAAGCAAATTGCTGTTCGGCTTTCAGCCTATTTAAAACTTCAACCGTAAAGCTCCCTGTATACCTAGTACCTCGATCGGATCTTCAGTAGCATATTTTCACATATTTACCCAGTAAATTTCGTGCACTTCGTACGAAGCCCTGTAAACAGTGTCCCGAGTGGCTTTTATCTTTCATTAGACAAGCCATTGCTAATCTCGAGTAACCATCAATTAAAACAGAAATTAATTTATAATCCTTAGGATACCAAGGTGGGTTTATGGGACCCATCGTATCAGAATGAATTATTTATAAACATTCGGTGGCTTATCTACGTGTACCATTAAATGGCAATTTGTTAGTTTTTGCTATCGTACAAGTTTCGCAGCCTAAAGTAGACTCATCAAAGATCGCGTCTTTTAATTGTTTATTTTATGGGAATTTAGTTTGTAAAGACTTTGGATGTGCGATCGATGCAAGACCTAATCTCACATACCAAAGCGTAGCTTTATTGTTTCTAAGAAATTTATTTTATTCACTGTAAAAAAATTATTGTTCGGATATTATTATCTGATTTATTTATATTTTGCTTATAAGTTTCTTATTTTTCAACATTTTCTGACATCTTACGTGTCATTACACTTCTTGTCTTATATTTCGGTTTGTTATTGTCGTTCATTCCTACCGTCGTTAAATTAACAAAAAAATTGCTTCTTATTATTCTTTACTTTATTTTCTTCCAAACTCCCTTATTAATTTGAAATTTAATAATCGAGTAGGGTCGATCATAAACTGACGTTATAAACGATTCGTTCGAAATCTGGTCAAAAATATCAATCTTTTCGTCATCTTAGTAAATACTAACATAAGTTCTAATTCAGCAAATTTATGTATATGGGCGATTTTCAAATAGATTTCAATTTGTATGACCCTCGATGTTTATCCGATGTTCCTATAACATTTTTGACCTACTAAGGGGATTACAGCACATATGGTGGTCTACTTTATTAGTCCATACAGAAAAAGTACAAAAAAATTACAGTTAGACATACCTTTTTTGTAATTAAAAAAATATAGTTCATGGATATTTGTTTTGCGAAGAACTCTTCTTATACAAAATCACGTCAAGGAGATAAGTTTAAATTGTAAAAATCAAATTTCTAAATAATTATTTGAACAAATTTTCAATAAATTGAAAAAAAAATCCAAAAAATTTCAAAAAAAATTCTTTGAAAAATTAAAAAAAAACTCAAACAAATTTTCGAACCAAATTTTCAGAAAAAATTTTCAAGAAAGATTTAAAAAAAAAATTGGAACAAATTTTCAAAAAAAAAAATTGAAATAATTTCGAAAATTGTTTAGAATGTGCAGACAACTTTTGCACATAAAAAAAAATTCGAATTATTTTGACCCGTTAAGCCTGCCAAACCCAGTTTTAAACATTTTTTATAATGTACTTTCAGTAAAAGAATAATGTAGACACAAATTAGTGGAAAAAATCAATAGTCTAGATCAAACAGCTTTCCCACGTTATAAAGTACATCCTGGTACTTATATCTAAGAAAACTGATAGAAATTATTGCATAAATTAGAACTTCAATTTACTCGCATCTCGGAAACCAAAATTAAAATCTATTTGCAAATTGCCCATATATTGCTTTTTTTGTTTTTGTTTTCGAAAATTGTAATATCATTATTTCTGTTATTCCTGAAAGAACAGCAACGAAAACCAAATATTTTTAGAAAAAATTCAGTGCCTCATGCATTTGATCCCTTATGCTCATCTCACCGTGATCTCCCCTATCACATCTTACCGCTCTATGCCGCGAAGTTTGCTGGAAGAATAAAGATGACGTGATAAGACACGGTCATAGGTGGAGGGCTGGATTCTGCAAAATATCCCTTCACTTAACAATTGCCTGAGTTTTGCCGTCTCTTGAATAATACAAATACATAATTATTGAAGCCAATACATTTTTTTACTGAACTTCGCATTTATCTATAGGAAAAATTGTCCCATTATTTAGAATTTGGATGGTTCTCCTGCAAAGCAAATCAACGTCCACCTTCACTAATGTCTGGTTTTTTATTCTTACAGATTTATATTGGACAAGAAACATCACGTATGTCAACATCATATGATCTTATGGCTCGCGAAACTTGGGATGAATCAGAAGGTTCAGATAATGAAATAGGAGGATCTCTTTTGGATAGCCGATCCTTAGCAACGCATTTTACGTCTAGTCTGTTTTTAGATCGCGATAGAAAGACACCCACGCGGCGAATTTTCAAATGCTCATTCTGCACTGAGGTGTTTGAATGTCCCAAGGAACGTAGAGTTCATAGTACAACTGTCCACAAAGACGCTGGTCCTAGTAATAGTAGAGATCCTACTGAGCAGACTGAAATTAAAGATATTAAATTATTGGATGGACGTATGAATATGTTCGAAGACATTTTCGTAGCAGGATTACATGTTCAACAAACATATCATCAACCACTTTTACATCAGCTTCAACCACCACAACAACTAGATGTGGGAAAACCTGAAAATGATAAAAAGGTTGATAATTTAAGAATTCCAACCTCAATGGATATTATTTGCAATATTTGTAATCAAAGTTTTACTGGTGAGAAGTCGTTACAAATTCATCAGAGAAGGATGCATATTAAGGAATCTGTAAAGCGCGTACGGGAAAATGCCAAATGCCAGATTTGTAATCAGGAATTTCCTTCGGTTATTTTATTTAATGCGCATTTAAAAATCCATCCATTAGAATGCGGTCAGTGTGGTAAATATTTCTATAGAAAGCAAAATTTCAAATTGCACGTAAAGCGCCACCTTGGAATAAAACCCTTTCCATGTTCAGTATGCGACAAAGCTTTTCTTACGAAGCAAAAGCTTGATGAACACACCAATGGACACACTGGCAATGCTCCCGTCAAATGCAATTTATGTAATGAAACTTTTCGAAGATACTCGAATTTAACTCAACATAAAAATAGACATCACTTGCACGTGAAAAAAAAGTTGAAGGATTATATATGTCACTGTGGAGAAGTATTTCATACAAAGAAGAAACTCGCGTGGCATAAAGAGACGCACGATGAAAAACCAAAAGCTTGTACATATTGCAATGAAAGGTTCATTCACATGGCTAGCCTAACTCGTCACATGAGACGTGCTCACAATCGAAGATTTGTTCCTGATGCTCAAAGGGAAAGTGAAAATGTAGAGTGTCCGATATGTAAGTGCATTTACTTGCGGTCCTCTTTAGCTGTACATATGAGAGTGCATAATGGAGAAAAGCCATATGATTGTCAAGTTTGCTCTAAATCTTTTAGTACGAAATGGAATTTGCAACTACACAAATGGACTCATGCTGCAAGAAGTACTAAACCATTTAAATGCAATCAATGCAGTGCTGCCTTCTACCGACATAGTGACTACACAGCACACATGAATTCTCACAGAAATGTACGGCCTTATACGTGCAATTATTGCGGAGCTCAGTTTATACGAAAATACAATTGTCTCAGGCATGTCAAGGAACATGAAGAAAATAAAGCTTACACATGTCATCATTGTAACAAAACTTTTCATAGATCGTATTACCTGAAAGAACATTTGCGTGTACATACGGGTGCAAAACCATATTCGTGTCATATTTGTGGTAAGCTGAGTAGCACTAAATCCAATCATAATAAGCATGTGAGAATTCATCACGCGCGAGAGCCTGTAAATACCGAAAATTAATCTGCTTCGTATGAATGTTGATATTAATTTTTTAAGCAGCTTTAAAAAATGTATGCCTCTTAAAAACTCTAGTAAAATAAAATTGACTTATTGTCAAGTGTGCCTGTGCGGCTAAAATTAAATATAATTAAACCATTACATTTTCAACGGAGAGGTTTTCCCTGATTTATCTTACCTTATATGTTTTGATAAGAAGTAAAAAAAATGAATGAACCCCAAAAGCGACCTTTTAGGAACTAGAATTTATTGTTCGGAAACAGTTTCAGTTTTTCAGTATTAAAATAAGTTTAAATAACTCATTTTTTTAAGATTTAGTAACAATAACTAGCAATCACTTGAGAGAAGGCATCGTTGACCACATGATCTTCCTCGAGGTTCTCTGGGCTCATCAGAATATGGAATTGTCGAGAATAGAATTCGTTCCAGCATGCTTCTAAGGAAGCTGTACGAGTTTCTAAATAGACTGGCGATTTCATTTTCTTCTCTCCTTGTTTGGATGTGTTCACGTAGAACCTGTTAATTAAGCCCGCACCAATTTCTTGCCGATTAATAAGATGCGACATTATTCACATTTCGGTTCACATGTATAAAAAACACAGCGAAAAAAGTTGGTAGTCCATCTGAACCAAAATCAAGATTACTTGAGTCCCAGGTTACCGTAAGTATAGAACATTAAATCAAACACCTTCCCTATTTGCCCCTACCTGAGTTCTCGGGTGACTAAACTAGAATGAGAAACCTTCCGTGATATGTTCATGTTAGAGAATTCTCTAACTCCAGGATTGTTAAATCATCTCTTCACGATTTAAAAATTATATAAAAACTGAAACAAGTGCAGCCTATGGCGACAATTTCAACTCATGAGTACTCTACTTTTCACCCAAAGATAGAAGGAGCACTTTACGGGTTTAGAACACTATAATTTTCGAAGAGATTGGAGTTCACAGCACACCATTGCACTTTTCTCACAAAATGCACTGAATAATATGATCAAATTTATTAAAATTTGAATTAATATGGTTAATTTTATTTTATTTTTTCAAGTCTTTTCCGACTTTTTGCATGCAGATGTCTTGAGTACGGGGCGAATTGTCTGCTTAGTCAACTAGTACTCAAAATTTGACGTATATAATAAAAATATTTATTGAAATTTAATTTGAATATATTTACAAACGGTCAGAGATTGAAGACAAGACCTAGTATAAGCTCAACTGGCACGATGGGCTGAGAAGAAAGTCGGGTCTCGATTTTCACGACACATAAGCTGGGTAAGAACAACAGTTGCTTTTCAAAAATCAATACACATTTCAATTTTTTTAAATTTAATTTAGGTAATTTTTTGTTGACCCGACTCCTACAAGGCACGCGACCCTGACGTATGCTTTATCCAATCGTACCCGGATCTTATTCTAAAATTAGAACCCGAAATTGGATATTGACAAATACCGAAGTTCGTTTCTACGCTGTTCCTACCCGATTCCTACAAGGCACTCTCCACTGATGTGCAATCTACCCGGTTTCTATCGGAAAATTAGAATCAAAAGTTAGATATTGTCAAACATAGAAGTACGTTTCTATCCGCTTCCTATCCGATTTCTACAAAGCAGTCAATCCTGGAGTACAATTTACCCGGTCCCAGCCGGTTACTGTCTGAAAATCATAACCAGAAATTAAATATTGGCAAATACTACAAGGCACTCACTCGCTTTCTCCACAATTTTAACAAGGCATTCGACCCTAGTGCAGAATCTAGCCGACCCTACGCGGATCTTACCTGAAAATTAGAACCAGAAATTATATATAGGCAAACACCAAAGTACGTTTGTATCCGGTTCCTACCAGACTCCCAGAAGCTACTAGACACTGGTGTATAAACTACCCGGTCCTACCCGGCTTCTATCTTCAAATTAGAACCAGATATTAGATAATGGCAAACACCCGAGTTAGTTTCTACCTGGTTCCTACCCGATTCGCACAAGGCACTCGACACTGGTGTACTATTTACACGGTCCCACCCTGCTTCTATCTGAAAATTAGAACTGGAAATTAGATACTGGTAAGACAAAATTTCGTTAATACATGGTTCCTACGCGATTCCGGCAAGGCACTCGACACTGGTGTATAATATACCGGTTTCCAACTGAAGATTAGAATCAGAAATTAGATACTGGCAAACACCGATGTTTGTTGATAACCGGTTCCTACTCGATTTTTAGAAGGCACTCGACACTGGTATACAACCTACCCGTTCCTACCTGGCTTCTATCCGAAAATTAGAACCAGAAATTAGATATTGCAAACACCTAAGTAAGTTTGTATCCAGTTCCTACGATACAATTTAACTGACGTTCTACCCGGATCTCATCTGGAAAGTAGACCATGAAATTAGGTATTATTAAACACTGAAGTACGTTTCTATCTGGTTCCTGCCCGATTCCTAGAAGGACGTCGACACTAGTGTAAAATCTACCTGGTCCTATTCGGCTTTCATCCGAAAATCAGAGCCAGAAATTTGATATTGACGTTGACCGACGTTCGTTTATACACGGTTTCTACCCGATTTCTACAAGGCACTCGAGACCGTTGTACAATCTAGCCGGTCTATATGAAAATTTGAACCGGATAATATTTTGGTAAGCAGAGTGAAGCTCAGA
>CAKNWW010235304.1:0-12061 GCA_932074435.1 Andricus kollari
AAAAAAAAGGTGGAAGAGTCTATATTGCATCGACATTGCTTTTCGACAACACCGGAACTTGCAGGCTACCTATACAACCAAGATTCATAAGTATAGCAAGACAATATGGAAAAAAGTGATAAGTCATCTATTCATCCTATTCTGATTGCACGTAAGATGTACTGAACATCTCGAACATCTAGGAGTCTGTAGGAACTCATCAGGCACTTGACTTAGTCAGTGGTTGATGACTAAAAAAACGGGATCACCCCAGATAAAGTTTAAACACATAATAATATGTGCAGCCAGTGCCTTACTGGCACTGGTGGGCCACCTTAATAGCCAGATGTACTTTTCCCATACCATTTAGTATTAATATTACCATTCTGATTTTTAATTAATTTTTAGTCTAAAAAAGGATTTTTGTTTATTTCATATGTAAATTTATGTTTTAGATGAAAACTGTTAAAGGCATATATAACTATTAGTAATTTTATTAAAGGAATACATAAAAACAGATCATCTACACACGAAACATAAAAAAGAAAACCAAAATTCATCTAGTTTTATTGGTCACACAGTAAAAATTTAATTAAAATTACATAAAATTTTGTTTAATAGTGCAGAAAATTAAAAAAAAGAAATGTCACCATTTTTTCTTAATTTGGCTATTTTAAACCATATTTATAACTTTTCAACACTTTTTAAAATTATGTGCTGCTAATAAAATATTACCCGAATTTTAAAAGTTAAAAATTTAAACGGTTTGAATTAATTTATAAAAATACAATTACTCTGAACATAATTTCCTGTTCGCATTTGTACATATTTTTACACCAGATGGCGAGTTAGATGATTTAGACGATTTCGAATCGGAGTACAAAATTGTTGCTTTTAAAAATTTTCATTAAATTATAATTAATAAAGAAAAAATGAGGAAGCTCATTTTTCTCTCAGGCTTCAGATTTTTACAGTCCATTGCATCGAAGGCATTTTTGTAGAGTTGGATTTTGAATAATTTACACGGGTTTGTTCCGGTATATATAATCAGTCACGGATACATTTTTGTAACATATTGGGCAAAGCCTTGTTTTTACCCCACCATGCACGGACTGGGTTACAGCCAAGTACATGATGGGGAGACCTACAGCTGAAGGTGGGATCCGAACCACCAGAACCTCGGTAAAATTACATAGAAAGTCTGAGCGCTTAACCGCTTGAGCCACCGAGGATTTCGAAAACTCGAAAACCATACTCTTAACCCGTTTGAAGCATACATTTTTCCTTACATACGAATTGGTTGAAACTTCATACACGGAAGGTTTTTGAAGTCGCTGATTACGAATTTGAAGACAAATTTTGGAAATTTTCATAATTCAAAATGGTGGATCCAATATGGTGAACAAACAATGTAAAAATAAGTTCTGTGCCTTCAAAATATGTTCTCGGGGGTTTTTTGAGTCGCTGATTACGAATCTGAATTCAAAATTCCGATGTCAACATTCCAAAATGGCGGATACTCATTTTTAATGTTGGAATTTTGACCTCATGTTCGGTGTCAACGACCCAAAAAAATCTGCCCGCTGCGCGGGTAGATTCTCATCGCTCGCAAATTTGAGCGCTCGGTCTTTGCATTTCCCCCACATTTACGCCCAGATCTTTTAAAATCAAAGGTCAAATCATCGACAACTTTAATTTGGTGATTGTGAATTCTCTTTTGTTAAAGCTCCTTTGGCTGTAACGAACACATTCTCATCACGTACCTCGTGCTTCGCACTCGATTTTGTCAAAAATCTGAACTTTTCTGCATTATTTTCAACACTATTATATCAAGTGTATATCATATTTATTTCTGTATCTCAAACTCGTACTGCCTATTCAGATTTGGCAAAATAATGTACAAATTTTATTTGTCACGATTACTTCAATATTTGCTCCTTATTTTGCACTCAATTTTATTCTTAGCTACCTTGAAAAATCTATCTTTTCGGCTTAAAATGTTAATTTTCGTTTGTTTTTTTGGATTTTGAAGATGCTATAACTTTGATAATTTTCTTTTTATCGAAAAATGTCATTAGGATAAATTGTTTGTCTTTTTGAGTACTACTAATAACCGTACATAGAATTTTTTAAATCTTGAAAAAAGTAGTCTCAAAAATTTTCAAAATGTGCTCACTTTTTGAATTTTTATCAAAAATAGCTTGTTAACGAACTCGTTCTTTCTTTTTAGGCCTTCAAAAGTGTCCTAAAGCACAATCCAATCTGATCAATCTTTCGAAAGTTATCGTGCCTACACGATACTACAGACGACAGACATTTTCGTAAAAATCGGGTTTTCTGACGCAGGTGGTCTCAAAACGTGGATATTTGACGAAAACCGACTAAGTCAAATTTTACATAAAACCAATACCTTCTCACTAGGATGAGAATGTAAAAATCCTGACGACTCATTTTTAAGCCATTGGACCAATTTTTTTATTTGGGGATTTTGACTTCAGATTTGTAATCAGCGACCCAAGAAATCCCCGGACACCTATTTTGAAAGCATGGGACTTATTTAAAAAAAATTTTTGTCATATTGGATACGCCATTTTTGATTTTCAACATTTCACAAATTTGGCTCCAAATTCGTAATCAGCAAGCCAAAAAATTCCTGGAGACCCATTTTGAAGCCACAAGACCAATTTTTTAATTTTTTGGCTGCCATATTAGATCCGTTATTTTCAATTTTGGAATTGTGACTTAAATTCGCTATAGCATCCCAAAACACCCCTTAGACGTTATTTTCAGCTAATTTACTACTGTTGATTAGTCACAATTACATTTAGTGTGTAAAAAGGCTATATTTTTATTAAGGCTTTATTTTTGATTAAAAAATAAGGTCAAAAAGGTGCCATAAATGTATGACACCATACCGCAAAGGGTTATTACATAAAGTATTGTGCGTATCAAGGCAGCGAAGTCTTTTTACGGTCTCGAGTGTTTACAGTAACTCGTCAACGCCTCCCCTCACAGTGGTCGGAAAAAATAATCATTTGCCAAAAGTAAATATTTACTTGAAACAAGTACATTGCTTCCAGAAATGAATAAAAGAGTTGCAATTAACGAAAACAAACTATTATCGCGTTTACAATTAAGGAAAAAGTAAACAAATCAAGAACTATTCCACTTCCATCGGTACAACATTCTCGTCTGCATTTTTTATTAGCTTGGGTTCCTTTGGGGTCATCAGTCGTTTCAAAACATCAGGATGCAAGCTGCCATATTTTCGTTTCGCAAGTGCCCGCTTCCCTGTAACAATAGGGTCAGACGAAATGAGAAATGCCTTGACTGGAATTTAATCTTATTGCAGATCTTGAATTTGCTTGTCGATCTGTTCTTTTAATTTCAAAGTTTCTTCTGTAGTTTCTTTCATAAAGTAAAAACCAATAGGTCTACAATAGGGCTCACCACTTTCAGCAGGTGCTGACATTTTTTCTGTCATTTTTTTCTTCGATTTCCAGGAATCCTGGAAAGGGTTACAGTCGGTACGGTCACGGCTCGTTGCGGCTCATTGTTCACAACGAAGTGTCTGATTTTTTTCTACTTGTATTCACAATACATTTCATTTTTTCATTTCAAACTGTAATTTACCGTGAAGGATTAAGGAACAATCAAACGACAAGATTTATGAGGGTCTGTTCTCGGGCCTGTTTGGCCTAGTCTCGCGACTGCCACTGTCAGTATTTGCAGTCGCCGACTGCCTTTTGGTGAGCCCTGGTCTACAATAATGCGTAGAAGACGGCCGTGGATTCTGCGAGAGTATTATTGTAATGGTACACAAGATGTCAAGAACATGCTTTCATAAAAGTATGATAACCCGATTCGAGTTCAAAATTCTGTTTGTTTCTTGTATTTCCAATGAATTCTTTGTCGCTTCCATCAAATTGAAGTGAAGTTTTTATATGCGCCATTACATATTCACATTGATTTTTAAATTCAGGTGTGGGTGAACTCTGGAACATCTCAAACAATTCTTTTCTTTTAAAAGTTATTAATTCTCGATCGTGTGCCATTGTAACAATTTACATTGAAGTTTCAAGTTCTATATTTATTTTCGGCTGTAAAAATCATTTGTATGAATTAGCGAATTTGATGTTCATGAAAATTTTGTTTGAACACTATTTTTTAACTTTTATTTTTTATGAGTAACTAAAAATTTTTGTAATATTTTTTGGCTGTATCTAGTCGCCCTGAAAAATTGGTGGAGTTGGAAAAGGGGATGGACTGGTCGTTCCGACTTTTCGGGACGATTAGCCAAGCTTATAAAAAATATTGGACTAGTCATCCCGAATGTCGGGACGACGAGACACTTTGTATTTTTTTGTTTAAAATATCTGTACAATATACATATCATAGCTCTTCAAATGTTCAAAAAATGTATTTATCAAGTTAAAATGTATTGTATAAATTAATATGAAATTCAATGTGCCGAAAACAACATTATATTATAAAGAGGTTCAAAATACTTGAAGGGTCGGGGAACAAAAGGATCTATCCCACAAATTTTTCGAAATTGACTTTTACACCTTTTTGGACTTCTCAACCAAACGCCGTTTCGAGGATGTAAACTAAAAAAGTAATAAATTTTCTTTCATTTTTTAAAAATGCATCAAAGTCAGTCAAGGCCCTAACTCAAGGGGGTATCGAGCGAACGTTTTTCTGGCGTCTTGAAAAATGTGGAGAAACGGGGTTAGGCCCTTTTGTTCCCCGACCCTTCACTTACAATTGAAGCGCCAAGATCTTTAAATCGTACTTTTTTACGAAAGTAAACTCTAGAATGCTTTACAACTTATTTTCAGGTTATTCGTGAAACAATTGCAAACATAGAAACTTGAAAATAATGTTTTTCTCAGAAGATCGAAGGTATGCGCAGCTAAATCAAAGTTCCCTGTATTCGTACTAAACTCTGGATTATGTACATAATTTTTTTGTGGTATCGTGTAGGTAGCTCATAGTAGGGACTCACTAGACACATTTTCCAAGCCTTTGATATAATACTTTAATCTGCTTCTACGATATTTTATCAAACATAATTCTGTAAAAAGTACGACGTTTTTTAAAGAGAACCTTATTTGTCGTCCGTCTGATTTGTGGGTTCTTTTCGTCGCTATAAACCACTTTAGGGATTAATTTATTATCAAATTCTTCTCCCTTAGGATACCTAGAAAGTACTATAATAGGTATTTAATATTTTCTTATGGTTTCAAAAAAAACGACTTCTAGCAAATTATTTTTTTTCGACAACTGTGTTTCTGCAATTCGTTCTTGAAAACTCATGCTCGGCCGTGAAAATACATCGCTGCCTTGGTGCACAATATACTATTATCACAAAGCAATCATAAGTACAATTCAAGAGTCTCATAAGCTTCTCCAAACGTGCTGTAGTCAACTACGCAACTGCCAAGTAGTGTACAGACAGCGTCATAGTGCTGCGATATTGTGAATCGCTCCATTGCTCAGCGTCCGATCAAGTCTGCTATAGCTGTTCGTCAGTCAATCAGATGACATTATGTCATTACATCATACGCCTAGAGCCCTAGGTAAACCATTCATAGGCCTAAGCCTATAAATACTGTTTTCACGATCGTTTGCGGGCGCTAAAGCGCAGTTAAGATGGAGGTGTGATAAAATCCATTTTTGAGCCAGGAAATTAATTTTTGCCAAAAGTAAAATTTTATAAGTTTTTTTTTTTGCAAACGATGCAGGATATTGCGAAAGAGCAAGAGGTATTTCTTACATAACTTTTTTAGACGTCAAACCTTTATCTTAACATTTTTTCGTCTCTGCTCTTATTTGCGAGACAAATTGGAAAATTCGATATTATGAAAAAAATTCTCGTGGCTACAAAAGTTATTTAGCCCGCATAAAACTCACAGGATGTCTTCCTTATGAAAGTACAAATTCAACGAAAAAATGGCAAAAAAATACAAGTCTGTGTTTCTTTTTGAGAAAATCGAACCGACAAACGCTATCTGAATCAGAAAAAGAAGAAAATACATATGTCCATTAGCTCTAAAGTTATAGAGGTTGAAAATCTGAATACGCATAACATCATAGAAAATTTTTTTCGCAATTCGGAAAAATACATGTCGCCTAGTTTCCTCTAAAAAACATGTTTTGTCCCCGAGAGATCCTGAAAATTCAAGTGTAGGACCTGCTTGATTTGAAATGGATTCGATCAAAAGAAAATTTTTCCTCTTATATACGTTTAAAAAATTTACAAATCTGTATATGTGACCGTCCGCAAAGAAAGGGACCTAACGCGCGGCAGCTTCATTTTACAGGAGGAGCGATTGAAGAGGTGCACAGTGGGGCGAAAATGGGTTGTCGGGTTCAAAAATCCGTCTACAACGCATTTCGCAACCAAATGAGACGAACCAAAGTGCAAAATACTCGAAAAGGGTTCTACTTTAGCGCATCACTGCCACAAAATTGCAAAATTGCTTTTCTAATCTCGAAATTTTACACCAAAACTGCGAAAAAATTCTCCATCAAAACGTGTTGTACAACGAAGTCAATAACTGAAAAATCGATTCATTTAATCATCAATTGTGTACTTGAATAGTCTGATTCATGCAATACTTCTAACCTATATCCCCATAGTTCGATTAACACAACCTCAAAAGCTAAAAAGTGTGTATTAATGCAAAATTGCATACCCATATATTTTTGTTTAGTAAATTTGAGTAAAATCTAGAACTCTGAGTTCATCAGTCTACTGATTACGTTTTTTCTGCGGAAAAAAAAATTTGCAAAATAATCATTTTTTATTCTACTGTATATTAAATCGATTATTTTGCTAATTGTTTTTTTTTTGCGCCGAAAAAACGTAATCAGTAGCCTGATAAACTCAAAGTTATAGATTTTACTCAAAGGAGGGTGCCAATTTCATATGGGATTCTGGGCCCACAACGTCCAGATCTAAAAAGTATGTAAAGTTGTTGTACTTGGCCCAGCAAACAAAAAACTCAATGGATGTAACCCCCGAAATTGAGTCGTTTCTAAGATATTGGTTTTCAAAGTCGCAAAGTTCATACATTGTAAATACTGAGCTTGCTTATTAGCCGGGCATCAAGCAGCTTTAATCTCTATTATTATGCGTTTGTTACACAATAAATAAGCAATAGTGTCATCGAATATTTACATTTATTAAGAAGTGATATAGTAATTTGTCGCCCGCCAACGTACTGACAAATTTTAAGAGATAATTAAACTTGTCTTTCACGCGACGTTTTGGCTGATTTTTTGTTTTAAAAAAGCCTTATCATACATTTAGAATAATAAACGCACAAACGTATCTCTTAATGAAGTAATATAAAATATGTTTTCCTCTTATATTCTTATAATAATAAAATAAACAGGTCCGATTTGAACGCGTTGCAGGGAACACGCGATTTTTACATCAAACTTCGCTCGTGCCACGATTTCGGTCCTACACGAATGGCACTCGCTGCCCGGCGGGTCGCACATAAATATCGGTGATCCCACACCACAGGATCATTCATCAACCGGCAGCCTTAGACGGCGCTTCGACGCTCAACGGAAAATTAAGCAAGCAGCCAACATTCACCAACTGGAGAATAGTCGCCAACATATCTACGTTGGATACAGTCCTACGTGGGATGTGCAATGTCCATTGTGTAGAGCTGTAACGCTGTCTCACTTAACAAGGAAGCGCCTCTTAACAGCTAGGTGGCCGCTTCGGCTGTGCAGCAATCCGGACTTCCTCCCAGCATGACGGATTACGGGTACGAACCCGTTTATGTTATGCGACGCATTCTCATCGTTCGGCCTGATTTCTTTTGAATTATTAAATAAAGGTTTCATTATTTTACAAACCTGACCCTCTTCCCCTCCCCTGGGTATAATATTGTAGGCCATCAAACATGTACTATTAACCTAGGTTTAGGAATATTTTCTGGTTTATTTCGCAATAACCACACTCACAGCAGACCTTCAGAGTTGCCGCCTAGCGGGGACCTAGACCTGATCAACGGACACCACACTCACCGGAGACCTCCAGAGTTGCCGCCTAGCAGGGACCTAGCCCCACATCACCTGCACTAATCATTCGTTGTACTATTCCCTTTCTTTCGCGAAAGTTGTATGTCCCCTCACCTACCCTTTTTCTGAGCGCGATGGCCATTTCAGGGCAATTAGCTTCTGACGCAAGTCGGTGGACCACAAATTATAGGTGCTTTAGTTAACAATTCATATTTTTTATCATTCTTCTTCATCAGAATAATCTTGCGAAACTGGTACCAGCGATATATTTTCAGTGGGTGGTTTTATTATTTCTTGATATTGTGCAGGGGCTTGTGCGATAGAGCCTGTAGGTGGGCTATAACAATTTTTTCTTTTTATCTCTGAGACCGCTCAAATAAGAGCAAAACTAAGAACATATTTGGAATCGGCGTACCAAAAAACGTGGAGTAATACGCTTCTCTAAGATGGACGCATTGGGCCCAAAATTGGCACCCTCCTTTACTCAAAAAAATATATTTGTATGCAATTTTGCATTAATACACACTTTTTAGCTTTTGGGGTTATGTTAATCGAACTATGGGTATATACGTTAGAAGTATTACATGAATCAGACTAATCTGGTACATAATTACTGATTAAATAAATCGATTTTTCAGTTATTGACTTCGTTGTACAAGTTTTAATGGAGAATTTTTTCGCAAATTTGGTGTAAAATTTGGAGGTTAGAAAAGATATTTTGCAACTTTGTGGCAGTGATGCGCTAAAGTAGAACCCTTTCCGAGTATTTTGCACTTGGGTTCGTCTCATTTGGTTGTGAAGTGCCTTGTAAACGGATTTTTGAACCCGACAACCCATTTTCGTCGCACTGTGAGGCGGTCCAACACAGGAGCTCCATGAGTGGTCCTCACTTTGCAGCTGAATAACAATTCGAATTTTTTAGATATAGGAATAATAATTTTTATTACGAAAGAGCAAATAAAAAAATATCGACAGGTATAAAAAATCGATTTTTTCCGCATTAGGTCTCTTTCTTTGCGGACGGTCACGTATATAATAATTTTGTTTGGTCACAGAGACCTGTTAAGTACATCAATCGATTTATCTAACCATAACGAATAGTACTTACAATATTGCTATATTCCCAAAATTAAGAAAGTTTTTCTTTTACAAAGGTTAGAAAAATTGACAAATTTGTACATCCCGTTACTTCATTTGGGTATAGAGTACTTCTAAATACATCAACCGATTCATATCGTCAAAATGAACAAATTTGGTACGTATTATGTTTCTATATTCCTAATACTATTAAAAAATGCTTATGTAAACGAAAAATTAAAAACTTCACCCGGAAAGCACAAAAGTTTCCCTGAACAAGGAAGGTTCGAAGAATTCCGAAAAATGTTCCAGAAAGGTTTCCGAAGAAGGTTCGTGGAATGTTCGCGAAAATTTTCGTATTATATCAATTTAAATAATTTAATTAATTAAGTTCCTCACGAACATTCCCTGAACCTTCCTTGAGAACCTTCCTGGATACGTGGACATTTATCTATTTCTGGGAAACTTCCTGGAACCTTTTTCGGAATTCTCCAAAACTTCCATTGGAATGTTACAGGAATGTTCAGGGAAACTTTCGTGATATCCGGGTAAAAATGTTTAAATATGAAAATTTTGTATGAAGATAGCTATAAACATTCTATCGAATTAAATCAACTAAATACCACTCCGTGTTTGAAAAAAATCAGCTTACAGGGTCTGGTATTACTGCCAATACTTTGGCAATACTGTGATGGAAATTCTTTACAATTTAGAATTTTTCTCATCCAATAAACCAAACATCCCCACACTTACCCACGCACAAATACCCACAGTACCCACACACATTTTAAAACTCTCATTTTTGGACTCAAATTATGTCAAGATATGTCAAAATTGAAGCTCGACAATTTTCATCGTTACAAAGCTTCCTCTACGTCTATGAGAAAGCAATAATGCGGCTAAATGGATGATAGAAAAGGATAGACGTGCTTAATCGGACGATATACTCGGATAGAAGGATTGGAATTCAAAATAATAGAGGTATATTGTACTTTGAAAAAAAGACACACAAAGCTTGTCATGGACAGGGAGGGGGTGCAATTTTTGGGTTTTTTGTGAGTACCGTAAACTTCCGCGTCTTGTAACTTATTTAATATAAATTAAACAAAATTTTGTCTCGTACAGTTTCGATAGAAATTTTGCACAGATCATAAGCATTTTCTGGAGGTCAAATCTAAATTTGACTTTTTTCGAATTTAGAACATTTTTGTTCCTTTTAAGGCTTAACAGAAAAACTACACTTTTCAATAAAAAATTTGGTCTTCTACACTTTAGATAGGATTTTTAAGCTATTTTCATTGATCATAAGTATTTAAAAACAAAATAAATATCTGACTATCAAAAATAAAGGTAAAAAAGAACCTTCTTTTTTTTTTATTTCGACCATTTTTTTTCTTTATTTTTGGGTTAAAAGAAAGCTGACTTTCTTTATTTAGGAATCTTGAGGTAAAAAATAGATTATCAGACCATTTTCTCACCTCAAGGTTCTGAAAGCAAGAAAACCTCAGCTTTCTATTAAGCCTAAAAAATAACGAGAAAAATGATAGAATTTCGAAAAAAAAATTAAATTTATTATTGACCTTTATTTTTGAAGGCCCAATATTTACTACAGTCGGACTCGTCGGATCGGGACGAACCGGGTCTCCACTTTCGATCGCGCAGGTAGCAGAAACAAATCTTGGCTACACCTCGTGGTAGTGACTACCTGGTAGGTACTTTTATCCGGTAATTTTTGAACGAGTCACCTTTTTTCTCTTAAACACTTCATTTGGAGGTGCATAATAAGGGGTTAGGATTCTTAGTCAGAATTTAGTCCCGGAACACGGAAATTTTTTTGGTAAAAGGTGCAAAATATCACATGGCAGTGTATTGGTGCTTTCCTGTGCATTTTAGGGATAAAAGTGTTCTTACAAAAATTTAAGTAGGTAAAATTCTTCGTAAAACTAAAAAAAGATGTTATACCACCAATAGTTTAGGAATTACGGCCTTTCAAAGAACCCTGATTTTTTTCCATTTTTGACAAAAATCACATATTTTTTTTGGTTTCTCTGTAGCTCGGACCCTAATTGTCAGATCTAAAAATGATCAACAGATGAATTAAAGTAGACGTAAATACCTGTAATTTCGAGAAAAAAAACATTGTCCTAACTACAATAGATCGCGAGTTAGCACCTGCCGAAGGTGACCCATTTCGACCTGAATTTACGGGTTAATGCCCAGAGTTGAGTTTTTTGTAAATAGCTCGTTTCGGAGTTATCACAAAAGAAAGTTCCCAGAGAATTAATACAAGAGGACTAAATTCTGCGAAAATTAAAAGAAAAAATATGTTCCTAACCTGAATAGGTCACCTTCCAAATATACTTGTTTTTTGTGCTTTTTTAACCGAAAACCCGAAAGCCATGTTTTTTGGAAATCACTCGTTTCATGGATGTCACACGAGAAAGTTCTAAAGAGATAAATGAAAGAGGACTTCATTCTGCGTAGGTTAAAAAAAAAGATGTTCCTACCACTAATAGGTCACGAATAATGATCTTGCAAAGTGTACCCTTAATCAGTTCGGTGAGTAAATCGCACCGCAGAACAAAAGTACGACATGTTTCCTAACATATAAGTTTTTTAATCAAGTAATAGTGGTCAAATAATTATTTAATGATCAAATTGATAATAATCAACCACTTTGAATTAATTAATAAATAATTGTTTAAATAAATAAATTTCCATCACCCACTAACTGTTCATTTTTTGGCATTTTTCACTCAAATTTCAATTAGGGACGCTTATTATAGATTAAAAATAAATATTTAATCATTTTTAATCAATAATAAATAATTGTTTAAGTAAATAAATTTCCATCACCCATCAACTGTTCATTTTTTTTTTGCATTTTTTACTCAAATTTCAATTAGGGACGCTTATTACAGATTAAAAATAAATATTTAATCATTTTTAATCAATAAAT
>CAKNWW010235343.1:648-10957 GCA_932074435.1 Andricus kollari
AAAAATTACGTTCTTTTAAAAATAATTCTCACTTCTGTTTCACTCAAGGACTTGGGTCTTTGAATCAATTCATATTTTGTCAACTTTTGTTAAATACTTATACTGAACAATATATCAAATCTTAGTATCACAGAAATATGTAATCATAATAAAAACCAATTTTTTGTTTCATAAAAAATTTAATATTTTATCAAATTTAGGGTATGTTTCTCTGAACCAAGGAATTAGATCTTCCAATGAAGAATAAATTCTAATTCGAGGAGTTTCTACGCAGTTAAATTGTTCTTAAAGTTAATTCTTCTTGTTGGAATTGTTCATTGGAGTGAAATTGATAGAAATTGGGTAAAGGGGACCGTTTGAGAATATTAAGGAATTTTATTTAATAAGGAATGAGGAACACCAAAGTAATTTTCATAGAAATCATAAATATCACTCATTCCTTGCAAAACATGGAATGACACATGGTCATGATTTTAATTGGGATGATGTCAAAATCATTTATTATGAGAGAAATAAAAAAAAAATTCGTGGAGATTTTATGTATGAAGAGGGAGGATTAGAAAGCTATTAACTTAAAAAGGGATATCTTGAGCATGGTTCGTCTGAAAGGACTTTAACACAAAGGTGCGAAAACTGTCAATGTTTTTCTTGATTTTTTAACTGGGATGACGCTCAACTATTTTCCGATGAAAACCAAAATTGTTGCTAGTGCCGTTTTAAAACAAAAATTGGTTTAAATTTCAAAACATCGAAATTTCAATCTTTTCTCGAAAACCAGGCGAGATATGAAAAAAATCAAGAGAACAAAATTGTTCCTCTTAAAAATTTCTTTAAAATAACCTGCTTACTTTTTTCTGTTTTTGTTTGATAAGCTCTATTTTTCAATTTAAAGAGGATTTTTTACGGTTATATTAGGAGTCAAAAATTAAGGATAAAGAAATATTATAATTCGAATTTTCTGAATATAGTTTTTTATTTTAAAAATGTTATCGTTTTATGACAATAAAGAAAGTAGAGGAGATGGCTCTAATTTGATATAGGGCTTGAATTTGAGCCACCAGGATTTCTAGAAAACTAAAACATGTACTAGATTGTTATCAGTGGAAACTGAACGCTCTTTAGACTAGTGGAAAATAGTGACAGTTTCACTGTTTCATTCGCGTCACAAAAAGTGTGGTACAGAAAAATAAAAAATCGGATATCCTGAGTTCATTACGGGTAAGTCTTAAATGTCTATTCATTATTTCGGAAATGTAGTTTTTCCAATAAATGTCGTATGCAGTAGTGAAGTAGGGTTAGTAGAATAGTATTGCTTGGTAGATATGGAGATGCTTCTGTTTAGAGGTTATGCTTTTTAAACATGAATATTTTGTACCGGGTGGCTCTAATTTGATATACCATGGGTTCGGACAAGAAAATCACAGTTAGACATTATTCAGCTTCCTGAATGTTAAAAAAATGGGTTCATGTATTTTTTGCATATTTCAGAATGTCAAATACCAGATTCGATTATAATTTTTCATTTTTATATCGGAAACTTGCTTATTTTTCATGTATTTTGATGTTTTTAGAGGTATATCAAATTAGAATCACCATTCAGCGATCATCGAAGAACTCGTTTTTGGGAAAGTCTTCATTTAAAAAAGACTCGATGATATGAAAAAATCAATCAAACTATCCGAAAGGTTATTAAATAAGCTTTCGAAGTACCTGTTGTTTGTCAATTTTCGGTTCATATAGAGTCCCGGCATTCCATCGAAAAGGAGTTGGTATATCAAATTCGAGCCAATCTGCCCTATGTTGAATACTATGTACACTTCACCGCGCTTCTTCAAATGTGCTGCCTGTTGTACTCACAAGCTGTGCGTAAAAGTTTCTTTGGATATTCTGGATGGATTTTGGAAATTGTATGCTGGTCGCAAACAGTTTTGAAATCGTTATGTACAAATTCCATCGCCTATTCGCTGAAGAATGCGAGTCCCATCGGCTTCTTCTCACAAAAATGCTCAACACGGAAAAAGACTGCATGAACTTTAGGAGTGATACTTATTTTCAAAATCATGTATCTTTTTTTAAAAGCTGCAATGCTAGTTTCAAAGTTTGGGTCGAGATTATTTCCAAAACATTCTGCTACAACTTTCTTGAAGTCTTCGTAAACTTGTACATAATTGCGTAACCTAAAATTACGTTGCCGTTGTAATTCACGCAAAAGGTCCACTTTTTCCAAGAGCTTTTCACAGGAATTACCCTTAAATGCTGGACTACCGTGCGTTATTTCGCGTTCAACATGACACAACTTTGCCCATTCCAAAGATTCTTTTTCGAATTTATCTAACATATGAGCGAATAATGTGTTCACAACACCCAGCATCAGGTGTAATTCTGGCGGAGGAATAATCTGAAGGAACGTTTTGTCGCTCTTAATTGAGAATAGCGTCAGTTCATGTAGTTCTGCAATGTGTTGTCAATCGTTCTGTAAGAACCACATTGTTAGAGTTTATGCTTTTCCGCATAGCACCACGTACATGGACGAAGGCTGCTGTGAGGCATAATGCCCACCAGAATGTTTGCTAGCTTGAAATCAGTGGCGATAGTTCCTTCGAATTCATCGATATTCAATGCAGACCATAGTTGCGACACATTTTCATAATTTTGTTGCGCACATAGGGCTAAGGCAAGTAAAAACAATTTTTTCACGTCGGAATCCTTAAATCGCTTTGGGGAGATTCCCTGATCATACCTTGATCTGGCCAGTACACATTCTTCGTTTTCCATTGACTGAATGGAAAGACAAACCTTCAAAAATTCGCCATCTCCATCTATTCCAAATTTTCAATTTATCCAACTGACTTGTCGTTTTTCTTGGATGTACTGAATGAAAGCACTCCGATCTCTACAATAACCTACTCCTTCAGTAGCTTTGGAAACTTCATCAGCTTTGACATGCACGAAGTCAAACTCCTTATAGCTAAAGTATTCGTCATTGAAGTGGGTTTTGGCTGCAAGTTTTATCTTTAACTCAGGTTCAACAGCTTTTCTGCTTTTCGTAGCCACACGTAGATCTGAAGCGATTCCCAAAGTTTTCATTACGGCTTAGGTTGTAGTTCGTTTGTATTTTTGAAAAATCCTCTGCTGATATCAGTCGCCGCTTTCAAAATTTCTTTGAATTTTGTTTTCCAAAGCTGATTTGAAGCGGCTTACCACTTGGTTGAGTTAAATGTAAGTTTGATGTTTTCAAATCTTTTTCTTCGGTCACTTTTTTCTTTATTATTTACGAAATTACTTGACTCTGTACATTGGGCGGTGTTTCCGTCAAGCAGGCAGTCAGATTTTTTACCCGGGAAGATGAATTGCATTGATGAAGTTTACCTTTTGCAATGACAGAAAAACAGAAGCTGAAGCGTTTCTCAACAACTGGGGGTTTTGTTTTACCTAAGGTTAGGAAATATGGAATTAGTAATATGATTTAGGACAGGATTAATAATATTTTAGTCACATTTCATTAACTTGCCGGCAATTATATTATTCTAAATATCTGACAGTGGGTCTTTCCGTTGAGATAAAGTATTCATCTGAACAAAATTTGCATTTCGCGGGGTTCTAGCCAGTTTACAAACTTTACAATAGCATTTTAAGTTTTCTTTTGAACTTGTAGCTTTCATTAGTGGCTGAAAACTTGACAAATCTGGAAATTTTGTATATATTGTTACCCCAGTTTTTATTTTATACACATTTCTTTTAGAGGTGCAGCACAGCGCTCCACGTAAACTGTCATTGTGCGTATAGTTTTTAAACAAAGCTTCCAAGTCAGACTTTAATTGTTTTTTATACAAAGCATTTGTTTGATTCTTCCAAAACAGAATAAACAAACTTTATTACGATTTTTGTCATGTGTGTACGTGTGATCTTTCGGCATTTTCGTATTTTACAGACAATATTTCACAGTTACACTATTAATACAAACATACTGAAAATAAGGTTATAAACAATTCAGTATTGGACCTGTTGGTAATGCAGCATTCAATTTTACCGAAAAATGCTAAACTTTGATAAAAGATAGATCAGTTATAATCAACATAAAACCGTGAAAACCCCAAATTTTCCTCTAAAAATTGAAAAATAGAGCTTAACAAACAAAACAAAACAAAAATAAATAAAAAGAAGCAGGTCATTTTATAGCAATTTTTCTATGGAACAATTGTGTTGTCTTGACTTTTTTTCATATCTCGCCTCGTTTTCGAGAAAACATTGAAATTTCGATTTTTTGAAATTTAAAACGATTTTTTCAAAAACGACCCTTTTGGTGATTTGATCGACCATTTTGGTTTTCATCGGAAAATAGTTGAGAAACATCCTAGATACAAAATCAAGAAAAAAATTTGCAGTGTTCGCACCTTTGGTTTAAAGTCATTTCAGACGAACCGTGTGAGATACAACAAGGCATGGGATGGGGTTATTAATTGGATATAGATTGATCTTCGTTTTTTATAATAATTTTTATATTTTTAAATCAATTTTCACCAAAGGATGGAAAATATGACCAAATAAAATTTGCATATTAATGTCTTTGTTTCATTTTAAGGTATTGTCTTCATTTCAATTATATAAATATTTACTATTCATGTCTGTAGTTGGCCTATAAATCATCTCCGATGAGGAAGTCTAAATTGGCTTCGAAACATGTTGGATATAATAGTATAAAAACACGCGGATAAAGAATAAGGAAACAAAATGAAGTTGCTTGTGGTTGACTCTTGCTTTTTGCTCCCTCTTTCTTTCTTTCGTTATATATTTGTCTCTAATGAGCCGAAAAGAAGATAGTTGCAAGTCTAATTTTGATTTGCGATTTTTTTTTTAATTCAGATTTTGTTGCGTAAAAGTGTTGGTAAGGTAATAGATTCAATTTCCTCTCTAAATATGAATAAGTGACAAATTCACTGATTGAAATAGTAGTGGGACATTTCACTGATTAATCAGTAATTCCGGACTTATTCACTAATCAAATCAGTAATACCAGAGTAAATAATGTGAGACATAACTTCTTAAGTTTTAAAGCAAAGCGTTGTTGTTATTCTTTTACTTAAGTAGCAAGAATAATTTTGTGAAGAAATAAATTTATGAATTTTCGGACTGTAAGTGTTACTTTCACTGAATGAATAAGTATCTTTTCACTGATTGTAAGTGGCAGGATTCTAGCTATTTGAATTAGTGAGATTTCACTGACAAGCAGTGACTTTTCACTGATTCAGATTTAGAGAGACCATCTTAACAATTTAAAAAAAAAATAGAAACTGTAGTTTCACCGGCCGAGCTTAGGCTGTATCTACATGGGACTCTGTCACCCGCACCGTCTCTGTCTTTCGCAAGCAAAACGAAAGATAGCAAGGGACGAAGTCGGCGTTTTACGCCAAGCGTGCACGCCTATCCATGCTGGTGAAACGGCATTCAACACGGTGGGCTTGAATCTCAGACAGGTTTGACAAAAATGCCAAATAAAACGGGCAACGGGGATCGGTTCCTGGGCCCCCAAAGGTGTAAAATCCATTGAGTTTGAAATTCTATCTGCTAAATTAAGAAAAAGACTTTAATTTTTAAGAAAAAGCCAAAAATATCAAAATATTGCATGTTATCACTTAATTTTTATCAAGTATAGGCCGATGCAAAACGGTTTATAATGAGTTTATCCAGTTTATTTACTTAAAGACTTTACAAAATAAATACATTTTTGGTTCTGGGTATAAGGGTTTTGAATGAAAATTCAATGACTGCCTTCTTTCACATTTTGACTAACATGATGCATAAACTCAAACCTTTGAGCCTAATGAGAATCGAGAATTATGTGTGATCATGAAGCGAATTGATTGAAAGTGTGCGCTGCTTGTTGCATGAATACGTATTAAATTCAGCAAGAACAAATCTCAATTCAATATCACCGATAGAATTGAGAAGCTCATCAAAAAATTCATCATTCCAAATTTATGTTCAACTGATTCAAAGTTTCCATTAAGGATATGCACCTCTTGCCGGCGACCTCTTTTCGATCGAGAAAATAACATTTTCATCAGACCTGTACTAACCTGTACTAACTATGCCGAACTACGAAGACATGATTCTAACAGTACAAACTATAGGCAACGTATGTAACTGTTACATTCATCGCGTAGCTCGCTGTACTACTCACACTCCAGTTTAGAAAGGAAGAGGACACGTGCGTCAAAAATCAAATCAAATTAATGCCTCGAACGGCCTGTATGCCAAGTCAGATGATATCCACGTTACTGGTGCATCAGATAAAATATCAGATAAGACTCCAGAAAAAAATACAGATTTTTACGAAGTGCTTTCAACAAATAGGCAGAGGAATCAAACATTCTTGTATTAGTCATAATGGTTCATCGAATATTGCTCAGAATATGGCCAAATTACTGGAAAAATTACCTGAAAAGCAGCAAAATCAATTAGTAACATCTACGTTAAAACGGAAGTTCCAGTCTCAGCATAATATCGATTAAGTACAGGCGGTTCCAGATCAAGAGTTATTTTGAATCCAAGGAATGAAAAAAAGTGGAATTTACTACCGTCAGAACAGCCAGGTGAATCAATAATAAACATTATTGATGATCCGATATACTTAGAGAGACTGAAAAATGCCGTTGTCCACTTTTCATCTCGACATTTGTAAATTAAATTAAAGACGTGTAATTTTAATAAGTATTCCCTACTAAAAAAAAAGTCAGGAATCGTCACAAATGGTCTGAAGTTCTGACGATTCCTAAACATCCTGACCATTCCTGACGAGTCTGAATATTTCTGAAGATATGCTAATTCACATCCTATCAGGTAGCTCATCGGCTAGGACCGCAGGTAGCCCAACCCAAAAGGATTAAAAATTGAAAATAATTTTTTTTTCAATGTTGCATATACAGATTCAAAAGTTAGAAATTCAGAATCTACGGGTTTCAACGATTTCAGATACCTAAAAATTTTCCTACAAAATTGAAAATTAAGATAAATATAATATATCTTGTAAAGAGAAAGAGATACGTCAAAACGAACAAAATTTTAAGATTCACCTTCAGAGTCATTTAATATACATACACATATCAATATTAATAATTAAATTAAATATAAGTAACAAGAGAATATGCATAAATAAATATAAATAAATAATATATAATAACCTGGGGAATATAAAAGGGATAAGGTTTTATGGCATTCTATTCTTGGACCCCTATTAAAAGGATTATCCTTCGGACCCAAGCTTTTACATTTTAGGTGCTATACATGTTTTTATATAGATTTTTACATGCCTAATCCGAATCTGATATGTAAATCGTTGTAAGATAAAATCCAAAATGGCGGAGTCAATATAGCAGACTAAAATTGTAAGATGAAATTGATTTGACTAAAATTTGCTACAAGTTGAGTTTTTAGGTCACTGATTACAAATCCAAGGTCAATATTTAATAATTCAAAATGTCGGATCCAATATGGTGGAACAAAATTGTAAAAGGAACCCGATTTGACTAAAATTGGCTACAAGGGTGTTTTTCGATTCGCTGATTTCAAATCTAGGGTCAAAATTCAAAAATTCAAAATGGCGAATCCAATATGGCGGACGAAGATTGTAAAAGGAAACCGATTTGACTAAAGAATGCTACTCGGGGGTTTTTTGGGTCTCTTATTTTAAATCCAGGGTCAGAATTAAAAAATTAAAAATGGCGGATCCAATATAGCGGAACAACGTTGTAAAAGGAAATCGATTTTACTCAAATTTGCTATAAGGTAGTTTTTCGGGTCGCTCATTTCAAGTCCAGGGTCAAAATAAAAAAATAAAAAATGGCGGATCCAATATGGCTTTTTTAAGTTCTGGAATTTTGACTTTGGATTTCAAATCAGCCACCTGCAAACCCACCCGTAGGCTATTTTATGTCAAATAAATTTTGTTTTATAACTGTGGTCCGCCATTTTCAATTTTTAATTTTGACCCTGGATTTGAAATCAGCAACCCGAAAAACCCCCTTGTAGCAAATTTTAGTCAAATCGGCTTCCTTTTACAACGATGGTCAGCCATATTGGATCCGCCATTTTGAATTTGTAAATTTTGACCCTGGATTTGAAATTAGCGACCCGAAAAACACCCTTGTAGCAAATTTTAGTCAAATCGGGTTCCTTTTACAATTTTGGCCGCCATATTGGATCCGCTATTTAGAATTTTTAAATATTGACCTTGGATTTATAATCAGCGACCTGAAAATCCAACTTGTAGCAAATTTTAGTAAAATCTGTTTCGTTTTACAATTTTAGTCTGCCATATTGTCTCCGCCATTTTGGATTTTATCTTACAACGATTTACATATCAGATTCGGATTGGGCATGCAAAAATCTATATAAAAACATGTATAGCACATAAAATGTAAGATCTAAGCGCTTTTAGTATTCAATAAACGATTTTTTTTGCCAGAAATGCCATCTTCAATACAGATTTTCAAGGTCAAAATTATTTTTGTTTGACTTTCTCTATAATTTTTCTATATTCGGAAAGGTTTTTTCTCGAATTAAAAAAATATATATATCCCTCTAGGTCTTTCCGATCCAAAGTTCTACGACTTGGAGACAGAATTTCAAAAAAGGTCCACTGTAGGGCCAGAGACGTCAAGCTCCATATTCGTTTCAATCTAAATGGTTGCCTGTGAATACCATTAAGATTTCTTTTAATTGAGGCCTAAATGTTACTTCCATATATAAAAATAAATATTTTTCTTGTTTAAATATTGGTCGAAGGATGTTTAATGTTTATAAAATAAGCAACATTTAAAAATATTTGGTTGAAATGATTGTTTGGATTATTACTTTTTTCAATGTGAAAAATGGAATAATCTAAATAAATTGGTTTTTAAAATTGCCAGCATTTCTGTATAGCTGTATAGTTCCGTTCTTCCGGTAGTAAACACACGTTTGCGATATGTACATATATATTATATATATATATATATATATATACACATACATATACATATGCATATAACAATCTAACTGGCCTTGGTAACAAATACAACATTTTTTTGCAATGCTGTTATTCGCTTCATTCCCTGCAAGCGATGCACGCTAAAAGTTTAGCGTACAAGCGATTCTGTACAACGCATACGGTCAAACCTAACTTTATATACCTAGGATACATGTATGCACATAGGTATGCATAATAACGCGTGCGTTGTAATGCATGTAATGTGTATGGCGTACGTACTGGTTGCATCCGAGCAGGAAAGCATAAACACGGGCCATTATACACACATAGAAGCCCGGTTCGTGGCGCAGCGAGGAGGTGAAGTTCATTGCCTTCGCAGGCAACGAGCGCGTTCCTTCTCGCTTAAAGTGTGTGCCACTGTGCCTCTGCACTTGAGGACGGTGACATTACAGATATATTGAATTAAAACAAAAATGTCATATAAAAGTTTGATGGCTAAATTTATTATTTTCAGTAGTTTTAGGGAAAATATTTAACATACAAGTATGTCAAAAACTAAAAAAATAAGTCGATCTTTAAAGTTGTCTATAAATGCACTTAATTTCACGAGAAATAAAAGAGCTTCCAATTTATGATTTTCAAGTTCAGCGATCTCGCTCTTGTATGAAGTTATAAGGCATAAGAAATAACTTTAGTGAAGCTTTTCTTTTGCTTTCACATAAATACTTAGAAGGCCAAAAAAGCTACTTTTCATCAAATTTACCATTTACACATCGATTTAATTCCCATACTACAAACTTTATATGTGGATATTATATGCAGATTCATACATCCAACACTCAAAAGAAGAATTTTTTTGAACCCCAAAAATGTTCTCTTAGATACATATAAAAATTTTGTTTAATGAAACAAATCTTGGTTAATTTAACAAAATATTTGATTGGCCTAAAATCATTTTTTTTGTTGAATCAACCAAATACTCCGTCTACCGAAAAATTTGGTGAACAAAACAAAATATTCTTTTGCCCATACAATAACCATATTTTATGGGTGAACCAACAAAAATTTTGTTGATTTAACCAAACCATTATTTATATTTATATATGATACTATCACTGGTTCCCAACCTTAAAGCCATACCCGCGTGCCAAAAATATGCCAAGGCACTTGCGATATGGATGTAGAAAGCTGTCATCCTCGAGTCGCTTCGTGTCCTCGAGACACACGAGGGTTTCGCCGGCCTGTCGGTGTGATTTCACCACGCACTGTGACCACCCATATCACCGTTGTGAGACGTGGCCATAAGTGTGATTTACCGCGGTTCTACTGAGAGCCGGTGTC
>CAKNWW010235436.1:400-13612 GCA_932074435.1 Andricus kollari
CATGCATAAATTGATTCAAAAATTTGTTTTTACTATCCATGGCCGAATGCGACCGAGTATTACCAAGAACGAGTGATTACGAGGGATTTCACGTCGACCTGAAAATGGGTGCAATCCTTTGGAATCTTACGCAGTCTTTCGTGCCGTCATCGCAGTCCCGGCCATCTCTAGCAATCTCATTGACAGATTTTTGAGCGCATAGCCCCTCGCAAAAACCGGATCACTTTTCGGACAATTTAGGAGAAATTGCCGAATCCGGTACTTGTCCGAAAGTCCGCAATTTTTAGCAGGGTTCATTATTTGAAATAGGAAGCCTCGAATCTTTAAAATTGCAGGGTGTTAAATTTAAACATTGAACGTCACAATTTTAATTGATCCATTTAAACCAATTTTACTTTATGATTGAAAGTGTTGATTTTTCATTTATTTTAATAACAATTAAACAATAGTCCTCTAAAATACGTTTTAAAACAAGTTTTGTGGCCAATGGTATTTCTTATTTTTTTACACTTTTTCACAATTTTTATTTAAAATTTCTTTTTGGGAGAGTAAACTTAAGAAAATAAGTCCCCCAAAATTGTTGAATCTAGGGCATATTTTAGGAACAACGGAGGGTACAAATTGTATGTACATGTGAGCATGTGTGGCGTGCACGCGTTACGGCGTACAGGTAGTCCCCCACATAAGCGCTTGACGTAGTGATGACAATCACTCAATTCGTTATGGTTCCACTTTGATCAAACTGAAAAATAACTTGTAATGAATTCTTGTAAATATATTTGTACAAGAATTCATTACAAGCGTTTTTTCAGCAACATAAACGTAACAGATAATTATCAAGAACAGATCCACAAGTCAACTTCGAGTTATGATCCCCAAGCCAATAATAATACTGTGAAACCCTCAAAAAACACCCCTAATACTTTCAGCTAAAGAAATACAAACTCGCTGTAGGCGATGCCGTCGAACAATATTTACATTATAAATAATCATCCAAGTCACTTTTGCTAAACGCCAAGCTACATTCCCAACCCTATAATAATACTCTTCAATCCCCATAAACCTCCTCTAGTACTTTTAAGTAAAGAAATACAAAGTCGCTCAACATGATGCCGTCAAACAATTTTAAAATGATAAATAATCACCCTGTTCACGTTCGGAAAACTTCAAGCTACATTTTTAACCGCATAATAATAGATGGCAACCCCATAAACCTCCTCTAGAAAGATTATTTCACACTTTATGAAAATCATGACTACAAAGCAGATACAAAGTCGCACCTCCCAACGCATGTAACCCTAGAGCTTGCGATAGGACCGATCATGTTGCATTCCTGAGCTCTAGACTGATTAGTCAGCAAGCTGACTTCGAGACAAAGAAATCCTTTATATTAAGAATTTAAAATTAAACCACATGCGCATGATAAAAAGGTTTCAGGAAAGAAATATATTTCTGTTAATTCTTAAATAAAAACTTGCTTGAAATTATGCGTGTAGCCCTACACAATGTATAGATGGGTGTTCTCTCTCTCTTTCTTACTCGATAGTGCACGTGCGGCTGCGAGGCTATGTGTCCCGGCCGAGCATAAACTACCTTCCACTCCCTTTCTCTCTCTTTCCAATACATCCATCTCTCTCCCCACCTCACGATTCTACTCTCGTGCGTTTTGACATACCAACGCATGGGTAGAAACGTCAAAACAAAGCCACGTGCTTCGTTGAGCCTACCAACAAGGCCTCTTTATGCCCATAGAGGATGGAACTCCAAATAATCGGGGATAATTATGGGCTGATAATCAATCAATAATTAATTAATAGATTAATGATTGATTAACTGTATCAGTTGTATCATATTAATCATTGGAAAATTAAAAATTATGTTCGAGTATAATAAATACCAAAATCAGATTCTAGTTGAAAACCTCGAACCTGTAATCATATCCCTCTTGATTACAAATTTGATTGAGTAGCCATGAAAGACTTGAGGCTCCAGAGTCTGAACGCTGACGAAGTTCCTGTCTCATAGGCACTTAGATAAGAAGACCATGCACATGGCTTCTGAAAGTTATCAGAACCCAACTATGAGTCGCACGACATCCCTTCCACTCATACCCAAGATCCTCCTTACCTTGCAAAAATTCCTACCATAATTGGCCTTCTTATGAACGGACGAGCTACATCTCATCAAAATCATCATCGCAGTCACTCGAGCAACCTGTTACCAACCAGAACTACTCTAGTTAGAGGGAACACCCCTGTCTCGCCCGTCTGCGTTCGGAACATTTAGTTGGCATTACTTCAAGCTAGTCGAAATTTAGTAAGTCCACTACACTTCCTATCCTCGTTAAGAACATTTAGTCTAACCAGTAACGGGAGTGAACGGCCTGAATAGGCGTAAAGAAATCTAGTGCAGGAAAGGATTTAATTAAATCGTTCGGAAGTTAAATAAAAATCATCTTCCTGCCGACGGAAGGCAGGATTGGATTCAGCCTGTGAAAAACGAAATTTCAAAAATTAGGCTAGAGCGAACTGCACCTTTTCGAAGCTCAAAACGAAAAGGAGCCATTTTCTCGTAACAACTATAGTTTCCTTTCATGGGAAATAGATATTTTTCTATTTTTCATAAAAGCGAATTTTTCGGAGTATTAGGTGTTCGTGTGTGTGGGCCTTGAACGTGAAAAGGAACTAGAGCTTATTATCATTAGATAATAAGCGTACAAAATTTTAAATCTCGCCCGCTAGATTTGACTGATAATTTGAAAACAAAAGGAAAAAGCTGTATCGTTTTAATTACTCATTTGTACTGATGCCTTTTATGATCTCGAAATGTTTTGTTTGACGATTACATTAAATATATTTTTTGCAACACCCACCTCGAAAGTAGGCCGTTCCGTGTATCTAAATTATATGCAAAGTGAGTCATTCCTGATAACAATGCGGGAATAATATTTGGGCATGCGCACTTTGATTATTATGTACTTTCCGCATCGGTGGAGGGAACGCGCAAGCGCACTTTGAAGATGAGCAACTTTCCACATCGCGACGATTAGATAATTTTTTTTCCAACAAATTTTTTTTTTCGAAAATTTTTTTCAACAAATTTTTGTTTAAAAATGTTTTTTTTTCTAAAAATTTTTTTTACCAATTTTTTTATTCAAAAAATTTTTTTTACCAAATTTTTTTGTTCAAACATCTTATTTCAAAAAAAAAATTTTTTTCAGAAATTTTTTTTCAACATTTTTTTTTTCAAAGTTTTGTTTTCAAAAAAATAGTTTACGAAATTTAAAAATCATTTCTTTCAAGATTAGTATTTTTCGTCAAATCCTCCGAACACAACTTTTTCGGACGGGCGTTGCAAAAAATAGCGTGTGATACACGTGCGCATAGGTGATTGCTAACTCGTGTGATAGCATCATTCGCCTGCAACTCGAAGCACTCGTCTACGTTTTCACACTCGCTTCGCTCGTGCGCTAACCACCGACTCATGCTTCGAGCCTCCGGCTTATGCTGCGATATTCACACTCGCACACAATCACCTATTTTGCGCACTTATATCACAAATAACTATTATCTTCTTTGGGAATATTAGACTCAGGAAAATCTTTTATTTTGGCTTCACCAAATCCCATGCCTTGCGTAATTGAGATTGTCAGGACAACAATTCTTCGACCGAGAATAGGGAAAAAGGCCCACATAAAAAATAAAGGAGACTCTCGTCTCTTCAGTTTCGGGGAGCCTCCTCCCGTATCAGTGATTATAAAATAATTTAATACTAGTAACTTTGTTACTAGACAGCAAGATATTATTTTTGCAATTATTCGTACGTGACAAACTGATGGTGGCAGCGGTTGGATCTCCCCTGCCGTTGTCTCCATTCAGCTACGCTCCTAGTAACTTTTGTTACGAGGTGGCTAAAATCCAATTTTGGAAAATTCCTATTTTTAATTAAAAATTTTGAACTTTATGTGTGATTCATTATTCTCAATTATGTCAGCAATACCTCAATGCAAGTGATCAAATGAACTTTTTGAAAATAAAATACTTCCAGGTTAAATAAAAAACCCGGGCATTAACTTGCCAGGGGAACTCGCATTGAGTGGAAATACTGAAACTTATTTCAAAGGTTCTTTTTTGATTATTTTCTCAACTGGGAATGGCGTTTCTCAAGTTTACTCCCAAGAACAAGGCTTGCAACTTGTACTTACCCCTTAATGGGCTACAGTACTACCAACTTAAATAAAAATCTTGGGCATTAACTTGCCAGGGGACATCGCCGTAATTGACTCGGTATTTTTAATTTGGCTACATTGCTTCTGATTCAAGAATTATTTTTGTGCGAGACATCCATCATTCACAATCGTGGTACGGCCTGAAGATGCCTAATCTTCTGGGCAGCAGTAATGCTAAGAATAAGCAAAGACACCGTGCAGGAAATAAACTACGAAAGAATTTGGCTGAAAAGCCTGCCGTAATAAAAACTGAAGTCCGTGAATCTGAACCAGGCAAAAGCCAGAATCAAGCTCTCAAGGAATGTTCAGAAAAATAGTACTGAGCATCTCCCTGGCACTTCAAAGGGCCAATAAACTTCTGCGTAATATTCATATGGAATTTTCGAATCTAGAATTCCCTAAATATTGAAATAAGATTCAATAGGAAGATCGGGTTTCAAATAAAAGGCAGAAACTTACGTATAACTAAGGTCAAGATGCTTTATCATAAAGCGTGCATGGGCCAGGAAAGAGACTACTGAGGGGTCAACCGAATTCTTCCCTTTTTATTTTTTGTTAATTTCGTAATCTGACCAGGCAGGTTACGTGTTATTTAAATGTGGCTCACCTTCTTAAGGAGAAGTGGTACCGTAAAGCGTAATTGAAAATTATTTTTCAATGTCGGCTCGATAAGCCTTCAGCTCAGTGAGAAGTACGTCGTAGCCATTGGCACTGTTGCTCACGTTGAGATTTAGGTCAACTGCTACTCCTTCTCGGACAAGAAATACAAGAAAGTCCAGATTAAAATAATTCCATTTTAATCAGTACTTTCCCACACTTCGCCCGCTCTGGACTTATAAGAATGCCTCCTCTTAGCCCATTGTAGCCTCCGAAGTTTCTGATTCCGTGACATAGAATCAATGAGCCACAGTTGATCGATACGACCTTGCTTTCAGTTGCTATTAAAGATTAAACAACACATCCCTTATTCTGGTCCGAGTGTCACAGATTAGTTTGACTTAGTGCTATGGTACTCAACTGCGGTTACTTCCGTGAAGGAAAAATTGTGCTAAGAAGCCTTAATTGAATTATATTCAATTCTGACCTAGAGGAATGCTTCCTCTTCGCCCGTCGCAGCATTCGAAGTTCCCAGTCTTCTGTAAAAGCCGCAAGTAACCCCCGTAGATAGTCACCTTTACTCATTAATTAATCGCGAGGACTCTGGAGAAAGGCTCAGGTCTCGGAAAAAGACTCCTCAAGTAGGTCATCTATCGTATTCTGGTCTCCCCCGTTAAAAGGATGGTTCCTGTATGCGCAGTTCAGCCAATTAAACGACTTGATAACCCCGTGCCCGAATTTTTCCCTGCAAATCCAAATTTGTAAATTTTGACGATTGATTTAGAACGCGAAGAAGCTCTCCAACAAAGAAGGCACGCATTTTAAGAGGCAAATCACCCTGAACGCGAAGTGATAATCAACACGGTGGAACTCGTAGATAGCGACTCTTCTGACGACGATACCGTAATCCTATGCTCGGAAAATGAAACCCTAGGATAGGAACTACGTTGATTCAGGAAAGCCAGAGAAAATAATTCTGCTGTGGCGTCTTTACACCTCCTTTCTAAAGAATAAAAAAAAAATTAATTTAATCTTGCAAAAAAAAATTTTGGTGTGGCGCCTGTCGTCGACTCAATGCCCCCATTCGTAAACGAGATGAGTTGCCCAGCCGAAAGGTGATTGCCTCCCACATTTCAGTTGCGCGGCGAAGATTTCCAAGCAGGAATCGCTGAGCTAATTTTTAGTTGGAATAGGAACAGCAACTACATCGACGTAGATAGCTTGAATTGCCCTTACCACCCGATTCATGAATGCAAAGTTACGAATTTGGGAAGTCACCCTCATTCGAAGTTGACTAATGGCCCCTTATTTGGCAGATACGGATCCCATTTTTAACTGACCCGTGGCGACTTATTTCTCAGGAAACCCAAAGAATAGCGAGATTAAGCTGTAGAAGTAATACCGCCAATAATTACATTCGGGAAAGTTGTTTATTAATTCCGTACCTCAACTTCCAAGAATTCGAGATCACCTATAGTGAACTGATGCTGGCAATTAAAGGACCCGTAGTACTACCAATCGAAGGATTAAGCTTCCCTTTTTACGTCATCTCCGATAACATTAATCTAGAGCCCGGGCAATTTCAAGAGATTGCGGGATTACTGTTAGTACATAGATTCTTTACGGTGTATTACGGAGTTAATTCCAACATCAATATCCCAAATCAAACTACGAATGTTGACACGGCTGTAGCAATGCCCTCAGTACTTGAATGCATGACATTGCATCAGAGTACTTATCACATCCCGCAGTTCGATGGGAAGACCCCTAAATTGAAAGAGTTTCTGCCGGACATACCCAATGGCACGGTTTATTTTACCGTAGCCAATGAACTTGGGTTCATTAAGATAGTTCTAAGCAAACTCAAAGGAATTGCCCGTGATAGGGTTAGGGATAAGCGTGTTAGTAAAGTGAAAGATTTAATCGCCTACCTAGAGAAACGGTTTGTCCCCATAAAAAAAGAAAAATGACACTTCGAGAACATAGTGAATCTCCGTATACGTTAAAATGAGACAGTAAGGGATTACTACGATAGGGTTCAAGGTCTACTAAGTGGTGCTAGGCATGCGGTTGAAGAAAAATACACAAAAATTTACCACTCGGGACTTCCCGATGAAACGAAAGAAAGTAACATCATAATGGGTCCAGTGACAGATGACGCATTCGACGCGTTTCTCAAGGGCCTTCCAGATGAGATGTCTACTTTCGTGAATACTAGGAACCCCAAGGATCTTGTTGAAGCTCTCGACCACGCCTTACATATTGAAGAAAGACAGAAACAACTGGACAGAGCTAAGAACGACCATTCTTCCTACCCTATTTCTCGGCCAAAGGAAAATGTCGACGAACTGTCGCGTTCACCTAGTCCTTACTCAAGACAGATGAAAAGGAAAGATATGAGGGAGGCGCAGGATGCAACAAGAATTGGGTCTAACTCGAGCACTCGTCCGTCGAATTATCAACCACCAGCTCCTTCTAAGTACGCAGCTCCATATGTCCTTTAGCCTCTCAATATCTTTATCCCTATCCACCACAGTACCCTCCTAACCTTTCCTATCAAAATCCTTATCCTCCACCTTTTTCAGCAATCCCTTTTCCAGAAGGGTACCCAACCGATAATGGCGTCGAAATCAAGAATTCATGGCAAAGGTATGGAAAACCTCCAGGAAACATGACGCCGTCGAGGCCAGCTTCACCAGGAGCACCAGGAGTTTTAGTCGTCCAATTGGCTCGCCGCGCGGACGCAGCAACGAGCACATCGGACACTCAGGAGCATCCAACGAAACGTGTACACTTCGAAAATAAATTCATCGAATCCTACGAGCAGGAACAGAAGTAGGTGGTTCCCCTGTTGTCGCCTGGACAGCGCATAAATTCAGAAACCCGCAATCTCGTCGTCTCGTGGAACCAGGCACGGAGGTTAATCTCATTAAGATGCGGGCCCTACGCTGCGAATTAGAATATGAACCCGAAAAAGCGGTTCTACTAACAGGAATAACCTTAGACCCTGTGGAGACAATTGTAACTCTGTTTGTTTCACTATTCGACACCCCAGTTGAGTTTCACGTCGTTGCGAATAACTTACCAATCTCTCCGGACGGAATCCTTGGAAGACCTTACATCAGGCAGGAACAGGCACAAATATCATTCCGGCAGAATTCCCTAGTAACGGTCTTAAACCCAATACCGTTTATTGACGAAGAGTCTCAGGAAGGTAAAAGAATGTTAAAACCAGAAATTAAGCCTTTTCCTAGAATCTTGAGATTCAAGTCAAGAACTCGGCAACCTGTGGTGATACATATTCTCAATTCGGAGATCCAGAAAGCAATACCTACCAAGGATCGACAGTCCTAAGGGGCTGTACCCTTACAATCCCTTACGATTTCTGAGATTACCCTGAGAATGATTCCACCAATTCCGAATCTGAATATCTGGTAAAGAACTTAAGAAAGGACCTGGGAGATTACCTTGCCCACCGCCTTAGAAAGCCTACATATTTCTGACCTAAATTCGGAAGAGATAGGATACGTGCTCAAATAGTTCGAGGATTCCGCAGACATTTTTCAAATCAACGGCGAAAAACTTACAACCACTCACTTAATACAAGACAAGATCCCTACTACCGACGATGACGTAATCATGAAAAAACAATATCGATATCCTCACGAAGCATCCGAGCAGGTAGCGACACAAATACAAAAACAGTATGAGAGTAGGATAATCGGAAACTCCAAGTCCCCAAACAACTCTCCGCTGTGGAGAGTCTCGAAGAAACTTGATGCTTATGAAGAAAGGAAATAGAGGTTCGTTATTGACTTTAAGGCACTCAATGAAAAGGTGATCGGAGACGCTTATCCGTTACCCAACATTACAGACATCCTTGACCACTTAGGAGACGCCCAATACTTCTCCGTATTTGACTTAGCCAGTGGATTTCACCAAGTCTCAACTCATCCTGACGATTGGATGAAGACCGCCATTGCAACACCTCGCGGGCGCTTCGAGTATCAAAGAATGTCGATGGGAATAAAAAACGCACCAGCTACGTTTCAGCCCCTAATGGACACTGTACTTAAAGGTATGCACGGTATGGAAGTATTTGTCTACCTGGACGACATTGTGGTTCATTCCAAGGATCTAGAAGAGCATGATTTAAGGGCAAGGAAAATATTCTATAGGCTACGTGCGGCAAATCTGAAACTTCAACCAGATAAATGCGAACTTCTGAAAAAGAAAGTAGCATACTTGTGTCACGTGATTTGCCGCGATGGATTAAAACCTAACCCTACCAAGATAGTAGCGATAAGAAATTTCCCACCTCCCACTACTGTTCGAAATATCCGCCAGTTCCTGAGACTGTCAGTCTACTATCGTCAGCTCATAAAGGACTATACTAAACCCTTATCATATCTCCTTAAAAAGGACGCAAAATGGGAATGGGGCACAAAACAAAGCGAAAGTTTTAGGAAATTGTGCAACTGTCTCTGC
This sequence comes from Andricus kollari, assembly GCA_932074435.1. Taxonomy (NCBI): domain Eukaryota; kingdom Metazoa; phylum Arthropoda; class Insecta; order Hymenoptera; family Cynipidae; genus Andricus; species Andricus kollari. The sequence continues at coordinate 9,714 of CAKNWW010235436.1, forward strand.
AATTAACCCATCCTTCAGTATCCTGACTTGAAGAAGACTTTCAAGATCACAACCGACGCCTCAGAGTGTTCCGTGTGGGCGATGCTCACTCAAGAAAGTGAAGGTATTGACTTGCCTGTTGCATACTTCTCTAAGTTTGTGAATGGGTTTAAGAAGAATTACGAAAAAGAAGAAAAGGAATGTTTCGCAATCCTCCAGGCCCCGAAAAATTTCCGATCATATTCATAAGGTCGAGAATTTATAATGTCTTGCGACTACGAGACGATTCATTGGATGAACTACATCGCCAATTCGGGGGCTAGATTATTGCACTGGCGGCATAAATTCCGAAACTTCCAGTACAAATTTGAATATAAAAAGCAGTGATCCCAACTTTGGAATGTTGAGCTACTACGCTTGCGCGGCGCAGCGGCCCTCATTGGTCGCTGTCGGCGCGCGATTTATACTGGCTATAATTAACCATTATTGAAATTAAAATAGATAATAATTATATATTGAAAAATATACTGAAGATAAAACTTGTGTATTCAAATAAGAAGTGCAGCACATTTAAGTTCGTAAATGCATTTATAGTTTACGTAAATATATTGAGGTAAAAAATATACAGGGTATTTTTTTTAAATTGAGACATCGAAATATCTTAAAATTATACGCATCCTATGAAAAAAATATCCGTAATATAAAGTTTTTATTTTCGAGGGGGAAAAGCGCGACTTTGAACAAAATAACCCCACCCCCCAGGAGACATTGGGTGGTGGGTTTTTTTTTTCGCAAATCGAAGAAAATTTTTTGAATAAAACTTACGTATTTCAGGAACGTATATTCAATATCACTGATATTTTTTCATAGGATGCGTATTGCTTGAAATATGTTGATGTCTCAAGTTAAAAAAAAACCCTGTCTGAAAACAAATACATATAGTGAGAGCTCAACTAGAGGAAGTGCACGAGCTCTCGAAAAGCAACAAAGAAATATTAAATCGGCACGAGCGTCAAATGTCCCAAAACAACCAATGACTGGTAAATCTTTTGCGAGCAGTTGCTGAACTCAAGCAGGCCCGAAAATTGACTCACGTACTCAAAGCAGTAAATGCCAGCCTGGACGATTACATCCGTGCTGCAAACCGAATCCTGGATGTCGTTCACACATCCCGTCAGGGGCGAATGCATCTCTCCCTCTTAACATCTGAGCAGTTGGAGCCAATCTATCAGGATATCCAGGATCATTACCCTAGGGTCGACTTCCCTATCCCATGACCACAGGTTGATCTTGAGCAGTTATCGAGCGTCGTTACCATCACAACCCTCTACAAAAAGGAAATCCTAAATATACTTGTGGATGTTCCATTATCGGAACACACCTACTACATTGTGTACCAATCGCATCCAGTACCAGTGTTTCAATCAGTACTAAAGAATGCTTCAGGAAGTGCTTACATCCTACCGAAATGTTTCCACATTGCCGTGGGAGAATCCCAAAGGACACACATCTTACTGAATCATCGACAGACAGAATAATGCACAAGGACTTCATATTACATGATTTGCAAAAACAACTTATCCATTAACGAAAACACGAAGTATCGATCGTGCGAAAGTGAACTGCTCTTAAACCCTTCGTCAAAGGTCCTTCGTAAGAGTAACATCCGAGTGACCTATAGCAAAGAATCGGAATGGGTTCCAATTGACTTTTTGAATGGATGGCTCTATTCCTTAGCTGTGCCCCTTTCCGTCGGATTAAGATGTTCTAATCAGACTAAAACTCTGATTGACTTGGATAAAATTGGTATGATCCAAATTGCAACCGGATTCCAACTCAGAATGCAGGATAAAACGTTCTTCGGACCAACGAACAAGATCAGATCAATGGAGTTTATTTACGAACCCCTCCTGCATCTGAATTTGGCCGATCTATCTCCACTCCTGCATCAACAACGAGAACTTATTTTAACGGCTGAAGCTGAAAGACAGCCCCTAAGAGATACCTCCGTTGAAGGTGAAGCCATTGCTGAAAATGAGAAATCCCTGTATCAATTGAAACCACAGCTGAACTAGATAAACGTAAAACGTCGATTTAGGGCTATGTCGGCCTTGCCCTACTCGCCGTGGGATTGAGGATCTGCTGTTGCTATCCATGTGTCAAGGCTGGAATTGTAAAAATTCGATGTCACAGTTATAAGACACCTCAAAAGAATTCCAGCACCAAACAAGCTAAAGACGATGTTAAACAACCTTCAGCAAACCAAGAAGAAATCAGCATCGAAATCGAACATCCTTCAATGATCCAGAGCTTATCAACAAGCATGAGTAGCTTTGCCTGTGAGAAGACACCTGACGTATCACCTGGAACTACGGTCTTAACACCTACACACACTAATTCAAGGACAACGAAGTCAACGACTCTACTACCCACGCAAACGCTGCAGCCATTCTAAAAATTAAGGTTATGTATACTGTGCGCTTGTGTTTGTGTGAATGGAATAGAAATGTCGTCGTTTCGCTAGAGACATAAGCTTTCTCCAACAAACCGGGAGGTAAAAGAGAAAGAGAGAAACCTTCAAAATAAAGAACATTTTATGCGACCGTCTTCTGCCGATATTTAGCTTGCAAATTAAAAAAAAAAAAGAGAAAAAAATTGACCATTTCAAAAAAAATGCCTTGATAATTCAATATCACGTTCTCAAAACTTCTTTTTATGTTGAATGTGAGACTACAAAGGTTTCAAATCCATGATCTCCCGAAATAAAAATTTTAGATGCCCCGAACTAACATTTTGAAAATTTTAAATCATTGTTGAATTATATATATTCAGACTACTAAATGATTTGTAATTTAAAAGAAATTTTGTTTTGAAATTAAAAATTGAATTCAGAGACTATAAATTCAGAGAAAAGAAAGTTATTGCTAAGGAATTTGGGAAGTAAGTAACTACCAGGGAGGAACTAGCCCATTGTGAGGTACCTAAAAGTGGTGGGTAAAACAATTCAATTCATGAAATGCAAAAGACTCCATCTCAACTAACTATCCCCTACCCCCTCTATCAATTATTATAAGAGAATACTTAATGATGGTAAAAAAAAGGAAGTAAACATATAAAGCAATATTATGAATATAAAAATTGAAGACCCCCCCCCTGATCAATAGTCGCATCCGACGAACCACTTCTCTTCCGGATCGTCTTCCGGAAGCATCCAGGCCCCTGGGAGCAGGTGCCCCTCCTCTCCAACAGGAACCCAGGCGCGGGTTACTTCTTGAGAGCGACGCTGCAACCATAAAGGCTCTTAACAAGTTCTAGTGGGCCTTCATGAGGGGCTTCCCCTTCACACTAAAATAGTGACACTGGACCCACAGGAGCTCATACCCCGGATCTAGCGGCTGGAAGTCAACCGTTGGCGGGTTCATATAAGATTATTTACAATTCATAATTAAAGCCACGATTGAGAACCATTACCCACCGCTAAAAAACTGTCATCGTTGGCCCCAGAGGCCCTGTCATCAAACCGATGCCCTGCAATAGAGACAGGCACTCGGTCATGGGATGCATGTAGTTGCGCTGTAAAAGAAAAGAGGTACAACCCATTATCACCGACACTTCTAGAACACTCAATATCGACATAAAATTAAATTCCCCCTTACAATAGCCCAATAACCCCGTCCGAGGTAGGATTTTTTTTTTAAATCCCAGGAATACTCCTGGAACCAGTTACACCGCGTATTGGGCTGTCGCGCCTATTTATGGATAGTTCCTTAAGGGCACTGCCATCCACGAGGGATACGCAATAGTGAACCTAAAAGGAAAAAGGAAAATATCTTTAGTACTTTTGCACCTCCCAAGAAAAATTCAAAACGTTCCAGTTCGGCTAACATCAGGTTAGGTAACATTTCGAAAAACAAACAACA
>CAKNWW010236110.1:642-11424 GCA_932074435.1 Andricus kollari
ATTTAGTGAAAAGACGGTCATATATAATATACCTTTTGTCTTTTTTTGGAAACCTGATTATGCATGAATCTATTGAATCCCGGTCTATCCATTTTTTTCAGGGTAGGCTTCCTCCCCTATATCGATTTTTCTGATTTGTTGGTCTTTAAATAAAATATAAAATTACTGCACTGTCGATTTTGTGTTATTTATTATTTGCTATGAGGCTCATGATGCGCGAAAATTTTGAGAACTCGAACGCGACCCGATCCGAAGTTTTAGGGTATATTCACGCTATAATAATATACATCACATGATTGAATTACAGAATCGTAATTTTTAGTTTTGTACTTATATATCTTATTATCTATAAACTTTCGCGATGAAGCTGATTCTAACGAATTTTAGTGAGGAAATTAATTTCTTCGGTACATTTATTAAGTCAGGTATTTAATTACTTACTTGTGGGCGTTCGCATGAAACTGGTCTCTTATACTGTCGGTATGGAATTACGTATAGGATCATAAATTCGGATACCTTCCCGCTATTTTTACCCCAAGATGAATCCTACAGGTAGAAAAAACGAGCCGCCGGGGCATTTTTGAAGTTGTAACTTCGAAAAATCGCTTTTCTAGAAAAATGCATCTACAGTTAGCGAGTGCCATAGGCCCTGACTAAGAAAAACGTGAATATCTCCTAAATTAGAAACGGCTATAAGGACTCTTTTCATGCCGGCGCTCACATTAAACAAAATTGTTATGAATAAGTATAAGCCATCACTGTCTCGCTGTAAGCGGTGCGGGTATTTAAACTTATTTTATAAAAACCAATGAAGGCCGAATTCATTTCCATTCGGGCAGATTATTCATCAAATCACAGAATCGTTTCCGAAAAAAATATGTTATTTTTTAGGGATTTTCGACAACACTTCAATGATTTAATGAAAAAATGTTTTCCATAAAGTTGGGAGTATTTGAACTTTTAAGACTAGCGACGCCGTTTATCAAGAATTTATTGAAATTTGTTTTGAAAGTGTTGTAGTATCTAAACCAATTTAGATATTTGACATTTTCTTTTCTATTCTGATAGATTTTCCATTCTCTGTTAAGATCCACTGAAAAATCAAAAAAAATTTTATTGACAAAATGGCGGCGGTTTTCTGAAAATTTTCAAACTCAATTTTTGATAATTTCTTGTTAAACGGTGTCACCGGTCTTAAAACTTCAAATACTCCCAATTTCGTCAACAAAAAATGTCCATTAAATCGATTTAATACGTTTCGTCTATAACACAGCCAGACAAAAAAAAACTCTTTTTTCGGGTCTGGAGGTCACACCATGTTGACTATATGTTTTTAGGGTCGCTGAATCCAAATCCGAGGTCAAAATACCCCAGCACATCAGAGTTCTGACATAACCTCATACAACCTCATAATTTTTTTATCAAGTCCGGCGGTCAGACCATTTTTATTATACGTTTTTTAGGTCGCTGAATCCGAATCCAGGGTCCTAAAATCCCCAGCACGCCAGGGTTTTGACGTAATCTTAAAAAACCTCATATAAATTTTTTCGAGTCCGGGGGTCTGACCATGTTTATTATATGTTTTTGGGGTCGCTGAGTCCGAATCCGAAGTCAAAAAAGCCTCAGCACGTCAGGGTTCTGACATAAAATAAAAAATAAATAAAATTTAAAAAAATTATGAGGATTTGTGAGGTTATGTCAGAACCCAGACTTGCTGGAGGTTTTCAGACCTCGGATTCGTATTCAGCGACCCCAAAAACATATAATAAACATGGTCTGACCCCCGGACTAGAAATAAAAAATTATGAGGTTTTTTGAGGTTATGTCAGAACCCTGACGTGCTGGGGTTTTTTTTACCTCGGAATCGGATTCAGCGACCCAAAAAAATATATAGTCAACATGGTCTGACCTCCAGACCCGACAAAATATTTTTTTTGTGTGGCTGTGTAATCCTTTGAAAAACAATATATTTCTTGCGGAAACGATTCTGTGCCTTGAATATACACAACCTGTCCAACTGAAATAAATTCGGCCTAAAGCATTTGGTTTTAAGCTTTAGGGATAAATACAATTTATGCGAATACACATCATCGAAAAACTTGAACCATCTAATCTGTCAAGAAATCCAAAAACTTAAACCATCTAAATCTGTCAAGAAACGAGAAAAAAGAAAAAAGTGTTTTGGAGATTATATGCTGAAAAAATGTGCCTTGTCTGTATCATATATTTGCACAGAAGTAGGAGGCTATAAAAACATGTATGTTTACAATCAAAATTGCTGAAGGTCTGAACTAGAACATCCGATGACATAGAATGTTTAAGATTGAGTAAATAAATAAATATACAAACCATTTTCTTATAAGCGGCACTCAGCGGGCTATTTTGCAAAATTTATTTTCAAAACCTAATATCTCTCGAACCAATTGATCAAAATTGATTTTCCCTGAACAAGGTGGGATCTCAATAAATGCACAATAAGGGAAAATTATGAAGAAAAGATTTCCCGAATTTTCCGACCTAGAAAATGGGAGAAAACCCGTAATTTTTTGAGAAAATTGTACTGAAACTAAGAAAAAAGTTTTTTTTAGTGCAACAGTTTACAGAATTTGTTCAGTTGTTGTCCCGCGATTGTTTATTTTGAAATTCTGATGTCAGATTTTGATTCAGCGACCAGAAAAATGTAAACATGGAAAATTTTGTAATGTTGCCCAAATTTTCACAATGTTCTTTACGCCGCATTGGTTCCGCTATTTTTTATTTTGAATTTCTGACGACAGATTTGGATTCAGCGATCATAAAAACCTAAAGATTCTAAGCTTTGTCAACTTACCATCATGTTTCCGATTTCTGTATCTCCAAATTGGATTTTCCATTTTTAATCAGATTGTTCTCGGAAAGGAAATGTTCAACGCTACAATTTTCTAAATTTTGTCAAAAAGAGACGGTCTTTTCCCACATTTCCCATGCCGGTCAATTCTTTCGAGAGATGTTAGGTTTTGAAAGTAAATTTAGCGAAATAGCCAACTATGCGGCATTTAGTCAGTGTTGCTGGGTAAGAGACAGTGGTTTGAGCAATTTCCACGAAAAAAGTATTCAACAATAATGATAACAGTGAAATTGTAATTGCTAAATAAAATTAGGATCCAATTTAGAAACCGCGTATGATTTCTTATAGATTAAAACAGCATTACTGTCTGGTTTTTCTTCGCTTAGAAAACGTAAACTTAGTACTAAATTAATTATTTTATCACACTTTTACATGAATCGACAATTTTTTGACCCACTTGGACCAGACGACTTTAAATATTAGATCCATTTATTTTTTCACAAAAACTTTAAATTCGTAAAATTCTTTTACCTCAAAAGGCATGAAAAACCCGATTTTTAACGCCTCTTTTCATTCCTCAAAGTGACAACCCGGGTAAAAATATTTGTGCTTGGTTTTGGCTCGAGTGTCTTCGATATGTCTCGAATATGTCTCTAGGACCGTGATATCTGGCTCCGTCTCACCAGCTAGACATTGGAGATATACGGACTTCTCTCGCATTTATGGCTATAAACTGTGCCAAGACAAGACAACGTAGACTTGTCTTGATAAATATACCGAATTGCTTTTAAAGAAAATCATATTACCAATTTGTGGCTTTAACATTTGCTAGGGTCAAAATTACAAGAGTTTTCGTTTGTAAATTTGACTGTCCATTATACTGTGACCTCTATAAACTATGGACCCCACCGTCAGGGCCTGTAGTCCGGGAACTGGGTATGATTCCGTATGCACTTAGGAGGCCAAAGGTAAAAACCATGTAATTCCATGTATTTTGACTCGCTGAATCCAATGGTACCGGTTATTTTCACGATAAGGGGATGGGTTTTGTTTAAAACGCAATTGTTTAAACAATTATGGACAAATGCTTTTTTTCAACAGGACACATTTTTTTTAGGTAATTTGGGCCATTTTACGACGAAAAGGTCTCTTGTCATTCATCCGTAAAATGCATATTTAACAAGTTATTAATGTTTAAAGCTGAAAAAATGACGTTTTTTCTTTGCAAATTTGACTGTTAATAATTTTCGATCTAATCAATATTTTTCAAAAGTTAAAAAACTAATTTATTCTTTAAGATTTACGCTATCAATTAACGATATGCAATGTTGGATTATCAAATTGGAAGCCTTTGCTATCGCAATTTACCAGTAGCACTTTTTACGCGCGGCGCAGTACGTGCGCAATACGCGCTCGCAACTCGCCCGCTCGTCACGAATGCGATTTGTCTCGGCTTATCGTAACTAATTATTCATTTGTTAAATCTTGTCTTTTATAAAGACAAGATTCACATACAATTATTAATTATTAACAATACATCGAAAAACATAAATACCTTATATTGTATAATATTACAAAATAAATAAAATAGAAAGATGTTTGTTCTACCTTTCTATTCCTTAGGAACATTAAATTTGTTTTTACATGTATCACTTCTCTTACATAATTCTATAAAACATTGAACTGCGGAATATCATAATAATATTGTATCAATATCAAATTGGATTATAAAGATGGATTGTAAAATGCATTAAAAATTTTTTTTTTTATTAAATTAGACACATGCGTTATAGGACGTGGAAGTGTATAGAAATATGAAGTTTTGACCTGCCACTTTGATTATTCAACAATATAAATAATCTGATGATAAACAGTATATTATTGGTTGCAATATGCCCCACATTGATGAGCGAGCGAGTTGCAAGCGCCAGGCAGGCCAACAACCTGTATTGCGCACGTACTGCGCCGCGCGTAAAAAGTGCTATATGTAAATTGCGATAAGTCAACACAGTCAAATTTGCACAAAAAAACGTCAATTTTTTAACTATTGAAATTCATATTTTTTTGAATATGCATTTTAAGGACAAATGATAAGAGACCTTTTCGTCTTAAAATGGCCCAAATAACCTAAAAAAAATTTGTCCTGTCGAATAAAAGCATTTGTTCATAATTGTTTAAGCAATTGCGTTTTAAACAAAACCCATCAACTTCTCGTAAAAATAACCGGTACCATTGGATTCAGCGAGTCAAAATACATGGGATTACATGGTTTTTACCTTTGGCCTCCTAAGTGCATACGAAATCATACCCAGCTCCCGGACTACTGCCATTTCCAGGAATCAGGTAGCTAGGTTAGGACAAAGCAGTTGCCATCTGCTGAGATTTAAAATTTTGCAACCTATAAAACTTGTAAAAATAAAAAACAATCAACTTCTCAAAATAAACTATTTTTTAAGAAGTGAAAACCTTTCTTCGATCGATTTCAATATTAATGTAATGAGAACATAAGTTCTAATTATTTCGGTCTTACGATCAATAATATAATCAATAATAACTTGTTAATAGTATATCATTAAGCCATTTCCCTTTCGGCGAGCCTCTAGGGGTAAGCGTAACACTACCCGATTCGGGTAGTGTTTTTTAGGTGGATAGTTTCTTGTAGTAAATATCTACAAGTGTGGGCTCACCACACCCACGACCGCCAACAGCAACACAGTAGTATCAAGACGGTCACCCATCCAAGTACTAACCGCGCCCAACACTGCTTAACTTCAGTGATCTAACGGGAACTGGTGCTTCCAGCGTGGTATGGCCGTTGGCCATATGTTAATAACTAATTTTTAAATAAGAAATTCGGAATCTGTCTGTCTCAATAACTGCAGGCATATAAAATTTTCCGTAAAAAGATTAAAACTGTCATTTTCTAGAAGTATCTAGTGAACTGTTGAAGATAGGAAAAAATGGACAACATTTTTATATTCGTCATCCAAAGAATAATAATTATTGCAGACAAATAAACTTATTACTACATACTAAATAAATACCATGAATATAAATAATATAAACATTCTATAAAGTTTGAAGTGGATTAGTGATGACCCTCAGAGACCATTAAGACATCAAAAATAGTCTGGTTCCGTCTCACGAGCTCGACATACAGAATTACTTGAAATTGTCTTGGATTGGTCTTTACCCAAGCCAAAACCAAGCACAAATATTTTTACCCGGGAATTTAAAAAGCTAAATTTGTAACTTCCCCTAAAAGACTTTATTTTACAATTTGTATGAGCATTTCGAAGTGCACATCTCAACACTCCTATAGCGCTGTAATAGTGCTGGAAAACTGCAACGTGTCGAGTAAAAATATTTGGTCTTGAGTTCGTCTTGGCTGATAGGAAAATAACTGCAAAAGTAGACGCGATTGACGATGATTCTTTTTATGGCACACCTCTAGAACTGTGTTTTATGAAAGCGAAAAGACTGTGATTAATTTATTGCCCAACAAGTTGTATACCAATCCTGACTCTCAGACTGCCTATTTCTTCGAAAAGCCGACAAAATGAATTTTACAAGCATGACAATTATTACAAAATATACATTATGATGGAATTTAGGGCAGTTAAACTGTAAAATGTTATGTCTGAGACGTGGCTGATTCACATTGCCTTACTGACGAGTCTGGTGAGTTAGTCCGGAACGAAACATAAGGATTCCAACATTTTTATTTTTATTAAATTTAAAAAAAAATTAATTGCAGAACGAAAATAAATATTATGGACTCTCTTCAGGTCGTCTCAGCTCATATATTCTCAAGTGCAAAGTATAGGCGGTCCGAGAGTAAGGATTGGTGTGTTCATGAGCCGCTCGAGTTACGATCGTTTGCCAGAGTTTTAAAACAAAATTACAATAATTACCGTAGAATAATAATCTAAAAAAATAAATAAATTGATATGTAGTAGACAACAGGCACATTATGTATGTACCTTATAGTAGATTAGGATGAGATACATCAGTATGAAGCATGTTCATTTGCCGAATGAAAAAATGTTATCATTCAAGAAAAGCATGGTGAAACTGATTTTTCCTTTAATTTGGAGAAGAAAACTAAAATTATGAACAATTTTTAGTTGAATAGATGGGTTTTACAAGCTCTTCATTATTGTTTTTTATAACTTGTTCTCGGGTGAACCGGGTTTCCATCATAGCCACGAACTAAGTTGAATGACTGATGAGATGAGGATGTTATTACTTAATTTAATACGATGTTTAAAATCATTTGCGATAATGTTGTAGGTACATTTTTATGGTCTATTAAAGGAAAGCAATCTTTTCAAGAAATGCGCGAGGTAGATCGAGTTATTTATGATATATTTACATTGAAATCGAGTCTCATTGAAAATAATGACAAGGGGAATCGAGCGATGGGTGAGGTTACTCCATACATGATGCCTCAAAGTCCTGGGAGATTATTATTATTATCATTATTATAACATTAAGCCATATCCCTTTCGGGTTAGCATGACTCGCTCGGTTCTAGTCGGGGATGAGGGAGTTTATGTGAGAAAGGTGATGAAGGGAATTGTACAGGGCGGTATAAGGGGGTAGGGGGGGGGGGGTATGGATTTTTAGATTAATCTACAATTCCTGCGTTGTTTATTTAAATAACACGTTCGTTCCGCAACACTGCTCAGACCCAGGTCGCTGATTATTCTCTCGAGTAAGCACCCCAGGCGAAGAGCTTCACAAAGTCATTATGCGAAACTCTCCATCCAAAGACTTTTGTTTCAGGGGTCATTCACTCTACTGACATTCTTCATCCTGCATTTCTTATAAACTATTTGTCGTCACACTTTTCTGTCCTGGCATACCTTTTAAGATTTATTCACATCCATGTATTTCCTCATGCAAGCTCTTGTGATTCTATACCTTTGTATATATTTTTGAATTAAAGTCCCATTCAAACATTCCAGCCACTCTTTCCTCGGTCTGTCTCTGGGTATGCTACCATTTACCTTAGCTCGATATACTTGTTCCGTCAGTTGCTCATCTTTTATTCTCTCAATATGCACACAATACGCAGGTGTTGCATGCCAACCGTGTTAATGATACTTTCATCCTTTTCTTGTTAGGTCCAAGTTTCGCTACCGTACAGCATGGGTGCAAGTACAAAATTATATGTTCCAATTTTAGCCTATCTATCTCTCCATCTATCTTTACGTCATTAGTGGATGGAGTGCCAAGATATACGTTCTTATTAACTTGTTCTATAATGTCATCGTTTAGGGCAATGTTGCATACTGCCTTCTCGCCCTTTCCTTCAATAACCATTATTTTTTATTATTTGTTAGAATCTCGATACATTGACATCCAAAGTAAATCACAAGGTATGAAATAAGTAATTCTCTTGATAGAAATGAGTTTCATGTAAGCCTGTGTGTGTGTATATATATTTTTTTTTAGTAAAGCATCGCACAAAGAAAAAATGCGCACGCGGGATTTTTAGTGTTTCATGAATGTACTTGCATTAATTTTGGTTAACTTTAGTAAATTTGAATAATTTTGGTTAACCTGTTCAAAGATTTAAAAAAATGATATTGCTGAAATAACTAATTTTGTCATTATTTATTTATATATATTATTTATGCATTTATAAAAAAGAAATAAAATTTCTTTATTTTCTAAGATAAAAAAAAAACTACGGATCCAATCAAAAAGTGATTGCTAACAAATTATTAGAGACATGTTCATTTTTCTTTGTTTTTTGGAATTTTGTAAATGCTCTAACTGCAGTAATTTTTATTTTATCAAAAAAGTCATTAGATAAATTGTTCATCTTTTTGAATACTACGAACATCCGTACATAGAATTATTAAATCATACAAAAGTTGTCTCAAAAATGTTAAAAAAGCGCTCACTTTTTGCATTTTTATCCAAAATGGCTAGCTAACGAACTTGACCTTCATTTTAGGACACTTGAAGAGATTACCTAAGCCCAATCCAATCTATCAATTCTTTCGAAAGTTATCGTGCTAAAAGACTAAAAATTTACACAAATGCATACCCACATACATACCCACATGCATACAAACTGACACATTTGCGAAAACCTGTTTTCGCGAATGTGAAAAGAATGTAAAAATGTTGTGGAATGACATCTTAAAATCATCATCTCTCATCTTAAAATGATCCTCAAATGTTTTTCAGACTATTTTTTAACAAGACGCCTAGGTTTTGCTTTAATTGTCAAAAATAACACCAAAATTAAAATATCAGATCGTGCTGGCACAGGGGCAGATTTTCTAAATATTATTATAAAAATAAATTGTAAAAAAATGCTTAAAGAATATTTTGAGCTCCTGCAATAAAAATGCTTGTTTTTTTCATTGTTTCACGTAAATTTGAGAAATATTTTTTTATCATATAATTTATGAAACTTTTCTATCATTAATACCTTATTTCAGTTCCCTCACATTGATTTAGTTAATTAATACAGACTTCAATTGATTGGGGATTCATATTCATTACACTTGCCTAGCAAGTATAACATAAGTTCATATGTATAACTTTTTAACTTACGGTGCCAAATACATAAAAAATGCTTCCGCTTGTGACACGAAATGCATAATCGGTTACCTTCTCTGCCGGACTATAAATATGAAGTATTCGAATAAGTAAAAATGACTAAGAAAAACATACAAATCTTTTTACAGTCTAAAAAATTGGCAAATTGAAGGGAGGATGTCGGCGGCGTTATTGACTCAAGGAGCAACTGTTGCAAAGATTTCCTACTCTAATAGAAAAGCTTTCCTATGTTTTCCTACCCGCATAATGAAAACTATTTATCCCTCTTTCCCGCTTTCCGTACACCCCTCACTCACATTTATTACCAGCCCCGTCTCAGATTTCCTGTGCAGCGATAAAATCTTCCTCTCTAAGCTTCTGGCTATTACGAGTGCTCAAATCTTCTCCTGCGAAAACGTTCATTACGATTCCTAATGGAATCTGTATTTTAATTTTAACAAGCAACTTGGATCCACCAGAAGTATTTACATTTTTATGAGGTCTGATTTCTTTGATGGAAAGATGAAACACAAACTGAAAATATAAGAATTTTCAAATTATCTTTTAGTAATACAAACTTTAAATAGTACATGGCGAAAAATAAGATTGGAAATCTCGGTCTGCAGTGCCCGATCGATTGGAGGTATTTTCAACTTGCGGCTCCCATCGGAAGTGGCCTATTCGGAACGGAAGTCATTTTTTCAAAATGGAATGATATATTTTTCTTTATTGATTTTGATTCTACGGTAAAAAGTGAGTAACTTTTGTAGGAAATTTTTTTCGAAATCGTCGTTTTCCACCTGAAAATGCCTTCCGAAATATTACTGTTCCCCTGAGGTGTGGCGAATAGCATGTGATTAGATTAAAGAACATTTGAATTTTATTATCACTTTTACAATTTTCAAACGAAAAGGCAGAATTCGGTGAATCTCAGCAATTACACTGATATCGCGTTAAGGGGCCTTATCAGCATTATAAAAGGGGATTCCAGTTTCCGGCCGTGCGGTTGAATATTTTTGTCTGATATTTTGAATACCTCATCTAAATATTGGTCTGTTTTGCCGGCTAGATTCGGTTTTTTGAAAAAATGTTTATATTTTACGTTAAAAACAAAAAGAAAAGAACAGTGGAAAAAATGCATTGCCTCTCAGTACTAGCTGAGCGTATATTTTCGAGACCTGGCCGGTCGACCCTTGTCAAATTTTAGTGACAGACTCCCCGGAGCGCGAGTGGAGACTCGGGAGCGCATCGAATTACCCGAAACGAATCATCCTTTCATTGTTATGAGATGCAGGCCGATTAAAAAAACTAAAATTATGAAAGGATTGCGTGATTCAATTTTAATTAGCAGAAATAGTTTATTCATATAATTTGAAGAAACTGAAAAAAAGATT
>CAKNWW010236201.1:6727-18660 GCA_932074435.1 Andricus kollari
ATGGGTCCAATATGCTTAAACTTTTGTATAATAAAAGAAACTTAGAAAACCTGCCCTTAATGAACGTATGAGTATTGCCTGTGGCTCATTAAAAAATGATCTTCAGATCCATATACAATTAAACATTATTTTTTAAGTAACAAAAATTGCGATTTCAATAAATATTTAAATTTCTTCTAAGCATTTAATTGAATAAGGGTAGTTTCGGATTGATAACTACGTACCATATTTAGAACACCATTTATTTAAATAATCCAAATTTTATTTCCAAATATTTTAAAATAATTAATGATGTCAGATTTATTTGTGGGAGAATGTTATTAGTTTTTAAGGAATTCCAATCCTTGAAAATCCACTAAAAAATAAATTTCATTATGTTAAACATTGTCTGGGTACAATAACAGCCCTCATAAATTTCCAAAAAACGTTTGGCCGCTCTTAACTAGATCCCGAATGGCTTATAAATCATTGGAACAAAAACAAATGTCTGAAGAAATTTACAACTTCATTTAAAAAATTAACCATATACTTATTTGCATATTTTATTAAAAGAATATGGAAAAAATATGCAAAAAAAATAATTTTTTGTCGTTGGTCAACTCGAATATTGAGGAATTTCTTCTCAAGGACGTTCAGATGTTAGGAAGGATCCGGTATCTGAAAATTTGTCTACTCATGTTTCATCGAATCTTGTTTTGGGTCAATATAGGTTTCGTATTCAACAGACAGAGTAAAACTATTCACCGAAAGAAAAAGAAATTCCTTACTCTTTCTCCTATAATTAATTTCCAAGGCGTTTGACCATGGTAGGAATTTCGTCTATATGGCAAACTTGACCTTCAACTTATTTCTTTCGTAGTGAAATTTTCGGGAATCCCACCGGTATTCAAAACCGTCAAGAATTTCGAGAACGTTGTATCTTCTTTTCTAAGGATACCTATAAAATAACCATAATCGTTTTATTTAATTAAATTGATGGTGTACTTTTATTTTATTCTCTTCTTCAGTAAATCAGAATTAGAAAAGATTTTGTATGTTGATCTGAAATTTTTAGATGTTATTCTTCGTGGAAAATTTAAATTGTGTTTGTAATTTTATTTCAAGAAAAACAAGTGTGTCAATAGCTAGCGAGTGTTAATACATAATTGATTATGACATTGAATCTGCACAGCAAATATTTCTTCTACGCTCATTGAATTTCGGTAAACCTACCCCACCTTTCCAATTTCCCTATGAAAACATCGGAATTTTGGTTAGCGCATAGACACAGCCCAAATTTAAAATGTTTAAAAAATGATGTTTATTCAAATTAACCCTTAAAACTGAAAACCCCCTTTCAAAATCTGTAAACTTAATATTTTTTAAAACTATTTAGTAAAAAGTCATCCCTTTCAAAGCTGAAGTTTCTTCTTCTCTGGCATGAAAAGATACGAAAAAGTGAAGTGAACCAGTGTTAATACAAATTCACCCTTAAAAATGACGAAGAAGATCTCTCTGTAAAATTTAAAAACTTTAAAATAATAGAGGAAGTTAGTCTTTAATTCTGGGAATTTGAAGAATACTTTCAAGTTCGAAAGCTTTTACTTTTTCAGATTAATTGGGAGCATGTTCCTTTTGCTGAAAACATACTTTTGGCCCTATTTTTGTTGATATCTCCATGAATACTCAAAAGTTTAAAGGCGTTTCCTTAGATAAGAGCGACAATATAAATCTAATCTGTGCAAGAAAGATAACAGGGACATCCTCAATTTACGTGAGTGTTTCTGAAGAACGTGGTCAGTAGGTTGCCATAAACGGTTAGTGGAGTAGCGCTAGAATGTTAGTAAAAACCATCATTCTGATCGTCCTCTTGGGCGTTTTTGATATCAGTTATGGTAAGAGTCTCACTATGACAAATCACCTATAATCTATGTATCTTTCATCAATTCAGCATTTTTCGTTTTATTTTTCGTTTCATTTTTTTAATAAATTTAATGCATATATTTTTTACCATTCTTTCAACATAAAATATTGAGAATATCTCACCAGACCTTGATTTTAATATTCAAATTTTATAGTGAATTATCCCAAACAATTTTTTAATTTTGAATACAATATTACGCATGTGTCTCAAATTCTGCATAAGTGTGTACATATCATTTCACCTACAGTTTGATATCAGTATAACTCTTTGATTATAATGAATAAATCTAGCATAAATATTTCTTATAAAATGTAATAAGTACATTTTTCGATTGAAAATAAAATAGCGATCAGTTTTTGAATTTGACTGCTATATGATCTAACAGATTTTTGTAATACATTTTTTAATTTATATTGTGAAAACTACGATTTATGTTCAGAAAAGGTAAATATTCAAATAAAACAAGGATTATCTCTTTTTTTTAGAGATTTAGCACAAGATTAGGATAATGAATTCTATGGTAAATAGTAATGGTATGCAAATTAAAATTGCTCACGTTCCCATCATGCTTGAAGGGCGATTTATCGACCGATATATGTCGAGGAATCTGCTTTCCCTGTCTATATCATATCTAATATTTAATTATGAAACTTCTGTTTCCAAGAAAAAAAATCATAACTCTTTTGACTTTTTAACAATCTAATCTGTCCATTAATCAACTTTTAATGATGACTAAGCGCAATTAAAAGATGAAATTGATTACTGCGTTAAATTCTCATTAGAAATTTGTCTACTATATTTTCTAAACATAAAATCCGCGAAAGAGTTGTCTTGAAACAAAAACCTCGTCCTTCGCCTATTTTGTTTTGAACGACTTAAATATCTTTTTTTACGCAAACAGAATTATTTGGCTACGAGATTATGTGAAGTTTGTCGCAAAAGGATAATGTTTGCTGCAAAAAGATTCTTTTAGAGAAAAATTAAATTCCTTTAAACCTTAAATTTAAGAGGAAATTCCATTTGAGTCAAGAAGCATCCTTCTGACATAAGAGGAAATTTCTCTGAGTGGATACGTAATAGATACTAAGTAATCAATAATAAATAATTATTATATAATTCTCTGTGTAGTTTATTTTTCACGCAGTGAACAACTTCTAATAATTTTGCATTTTTATTTTTAATGTATATTTCTGCAATTTAAAAAAAAGTCATATCCGTAACATTAGCACTATTGTAATAATTAGCACCTTCCTCGTTTATGCAGAAAAGATGAGTTACGACCGTATATGCTGTTTGCTTTGCAATTTCTTTTAGTGCACTGCAAATATACATATCGTTTTCAGCAAATATGCAAGAATAAACGGCCACTGGTTTTTGCAGGCTTCAAAGATATAATATGCTAAATTAAAAACAAGATGTTAAAAAAATATTTCTTACAGTGTAGATGTGTAGAAGATGGTTTACAGTAAATCTTCATGCTGTAATCACTTTGAAAGTGAACTTTTCTTTTCTCAAATTTTGTTATTTTATATGTGTTACAATTATTCCTTAATTTCTAAGGTAGCATTACTTCTTTATTTTATTTATCATTTATTTATTTATTCACCGAATTATACAATTTGTCTTTTAATATATTGTCTTGTTCTTAGTGAGTACTAAGTTCCTCACATAACATAATTCTGGCGAAGTGTTTCAAAATTGACGATAAGATATTGACTTATCTAAAATCATTAGCACGATTAGTGAATTTTAAGATTAAGTTTGATAGCTTTTATTGATCATGATAAAATAGCTAGACATTTTTAGTACTAATATAACGTCTCTTCCAAGAAAATATCAATTCATCAGTGAAAAACGCAATACAAAAATGAAATTTAGGAAATTCGCATTCATGAAGTATCCACTTTATAGTTTGACACAATATAAATGATTAAATTTATCATTTCCCCGAAATGTTTCTGTTGTAAATAAACAAAAAATTTAAATTATTTATCCTTTTTGTTTTAGCAAAAAAGGGTTTCGGTTCTGGTGAACAAGAATGGGGTTTCGTGAATGTTAGACCAAAGTCACACATGTTTTGGTGGCTTTATTACACCACTGCAGATGTTATAACTTATTATGAAAAACCTCTAGTCATTTGGTTACAAGGTGGACCAGGAGCATCGTCAACTGGCTATGGAAATTTTGAAGAAATTGGCCCACTTGACCGCAATTTAAAACATAGAAACTACACTTGGGTAAGAAAATAATAATAATTTAATTAAATTGTTAATAAAAAGGCTTAATAAACATTTCGTGGGTCATTAAAATACTATGGCAAAAGCAATAAAGTTCTTCTTTTTCAATTAATCACGTATTTCTATGTAAATACAAAAGTACAGGTGATTACATTTTTTTAGGTGAAGGACTACAACGTACTTTTTATTGACAATCCTGTGGGAAGTGGCTTCAGTTACACAACTTCTAATGGAGCTCTAGCTAAAAACAATGAACAGATTGCTTCTGATCTACTAGTCTGTATAGGGAAATTCTTGGAACAATTTCCTAGTTTTTCTGAAGTACCTACTTATATCACTTCCGAATCTTATGGAGGAAAAATGGCTGCTGAATTTGCATACATCTGGTATAAGGTAAAACTAATCATATACGTATAATGTAATTTATGCATCTTCTTTACTAGTATTAAAACTTATTTAGAATAATTTTAATTATTGTTGAAGGGAAGATAAAGGAAATCTTTAACATTCTCAGATTTCACAAACCTAATTTAACCAAAAGCTAAAATTTCCAAAATTGATATGGAAAACGTTTTGCAACTTTCTCAAGTCAACTGTATTTTAAAAATGCGTGCACTGTAACAAATTTTAGGAATTTTCCCCATCCTTCGGCATGGAATATTCCCAAATCTTACTGAAAAAATAGGTAATTTTCCCTTATTTTCAGAAGAAATTCTGAATAAGTCAGAACCATTCCCGAAAAAATAGAAAATCATTCATAAATGTTAGAGCATTAACAAAATCGTATGAAAATGGGAAATTTTTCTTATCCTTTTGGGAAATTTTCTTATACTTACATGAGGAATAGCTCTTAATATTTCTGCGGAGCACACGGAAATTTCCGCTTTTAGTATAAAAATAACTTACCGTAAATATAAGTAAT
Organism: Andricus kollari; assembly: GCA_932074435.1. Classification (NCBI taxonomy): domain Eukaryota; kingdom Metazoa; phylum Arthropoda; class Insecta; order Hymenoptera; family Cynipidae; genus Andricus; species Andricus kollari. The sequence continues at coordinate 11,790 of CAKNWW010236201.1, forward strand.
TTTCCGCGAAATCCTCACTTTAAAAAGTTTTAGTAACTGTTTTATAAGAGTTAAATAATGTTACTAGTTTTTTGATCGTATGAATACATTAATTAAGAAAATTATTTTTCGTGAAAAATTATATATGTTTTTCTTATATTCAGAGTTTTCTTGTATTCAGGTTTATTTTTACATTGATTGAAAGTAAAGTTATTTTGTACAATTGCAAGCTCCGAAAGAGTATCTTGCACTTTATTTACAATAAACAACATTTGAAGGGTACAGAACTAGAGAACAAACGAAATCAGAATTTTTTAGAATAGCGAAAAACCATTTTGTAAAATCGAAATCACCACTGAAAGATAAGACAAAAAACCACTCCCGAGATGAGGTATTACTGATTCAAGCATACACAAATTATGTTAAAAAGTCATCCAGTTTTGGGGAAATAGATGTGTCAGTTGACATACTCAAAGTGACACTTACCACCAATTGGAACAGTCTCGGCTGCGGATTGCGAGAAAAATTATATTATCGATTGAGGTATAGGGATGCTGAAAAAGAATAATAACTGTTTGATATTGAAAAATTATTTTGTTGCGAGATACTAAAAATTTATAGTGATAGTATTACACTATGAACGACGATTTTTTGCTGAAAGCCCGAAAAAAATATAATTTTTATTTCAATAAGCAATAATAATTTCAAGAAATATAGATGCTGAAAGAAAGAAAAAATTATTACTACGCTCAAGTCCTGAGGTAAAATTTTAACTCAAATTTAAATTAAACATTGCTTTGATTACCACCCTAATAGCACGAAACGTTCCTGGAACGTGCCTGGAACGACATCGCGTGAATCGTAAGAGATAGCTCAAAATCGATGTCAGTTTATGAAACAGATATCATATTATATTATATAGTACAAGCGGTACTCAAAACTCAAAAATGACCTACATTTTTAACTATTCCTTACGCTTCACGAGACATTTGTTGTTAAAAATAACAATAACTGCAACTACGAAGCTGCACGCTCGTAGAATGTTCCAGTGGAACGATAAGAAAGGGCGGACATTTGACACTTTCATAGAACATTCCATGCTATTAGGGTCTAATAAAAAATGAGAATGTGAACAATTCCTTTTAACACAACGTGCTTTTGGTTTTAAAAGATTTTTTTTTCAATAAACATACTTTCGGAAAAGTGTTGGTTATCTATTTCTGATTGCATCATTTATTATTACATTAATTGGAAATAATAGTTATTTGTGATACAAGGACCCTAAGTGACACTTTTTCGGCCGAGTGTGAAAGTTGCAGTACGAGGCAACGTGCCACTTAGGGGCCGATTGTCATATACTATTTTTTATCGCATCAGTCAATCATAAGTGTAAATATGTTGCATAGATTCCTAATCTAAAAACCCGGGAGGGTCCAGTGGCGGAGTCCGGTAATGTGCGTGCGGTAAGAAGTCGATACCGAAATAAATAAATAAATATAAATGAAAAATAAATAAATATATAAAAATTTTACGGCCTATGCTAAAAGGTGCTATTTTAGTTGTCGTTCGCTGTATCTACAAACGCACTTATGATGGCTGTGTGATAAAAAATTATTTTGACAATTATATGCAGGCTCCGAAAAACATTTGTTTGAATTAACAAAGTGTCTGCCTGTTCAACCATAGAATATTTTCATTATATGGGAACAAAATATTTAGTTGTCCCACCAAACTTTTTTTTCAAAAAATTTGGTTTAGTTAACAAAATTAGGTTCTAAAATTCTATATAACACAGTAAAAACGTAGGGATACATTTTGTTGGAGTTAGAATTAGACGTGTGTTTACTTTAACTTGGTTGTGATTCGAATATATCTCGGACTTCAGGTACAAAATGCCCAGTTGTTTTGCTTGTTATGTTTTGCATTTCGTACCCCAAGTAGTCGATACTTCGTACCTCATGTGGTCTGCACTTCGTACCTTACATCACGAGTAATTTTTGTTGCAAGTAAATCACCCTGGCATTAGCGTTTAATTCACACTTTAGTTTTTTCTGTCAACTTTTTATTACACTGGGACCTGGAATTAGTTCCCTCGGATTTACTAATTCCGAGAATTGCTACCGCAGCGGTTTCGGGCTGAGAGTGGAGACATTCGGGGTCGTGACAGGGTGCTGAACGATGCGTGAAACACCAGCAGCGTAGGCACAAAGCAACAGTGCGCAGGTACTCATGCGCGTATATTGGGTAATATTAGGAAATGGTTCACACGCCACTTACTGTTTACGGTTGGAAGCCCTGGAAATACGATGTAGCTTCAAGGCCAATTGCAGACCAAGCCTGCAAGCCTGGTTCCAGTGTATGTGGTCCTCTATTTACATTCCTGTAGCTATATCTATATTTATATAGCAACAGTCGTCCGGTATACCTGAAGGTTTTGCAAATTGGTTTTCTCCATTTTTTGGAAAATATGCAGAATTTTCGGGATTTTTTCGAACAAGGTTGGGGCCCCTCATCCTCACCTTTTTTTTTGCAAAGTTCCACAAAGTTGTCGACTAAGGTATGGAAATAAGTTTTAAGTTTTTATGTATATAAGCATGGAAACAACGTTGTCTTTCTGATGTATGTGCTCAACCGTCAAGATCAAATTTATTTTTTAAATAAATTCCCTAACTTTCCGATGGATTCCCGAAATTTTTCAAAATTATGCATACAGTATTTTAGGAATAATTCCGTAACTTTAAGGAGAATTTCCGAATTTTCATGAAATTTATCCTGTGTGTTACGAAAAATTATCCAACCTTCAGGTCAATTCTGGAACATTTCTTGAAATTTCTCTGCAGTTTGTTAAGAAATAATCCCTAACTTTCTTTAAAATTCCGAACTTTTACGGAATTTTTCCTACAGTTTGTTATGAAAAATTTCCTGACTTTGAAGTACATTCCGAAATTTTTTCCGAAATATTTCAAGGAAATGTTAGAGAACATTTTCTAAATGTTAGGGTTATTAGCTTCCCGTTCATTTGCGGGAAAATCCACGAAAAATTGCTTACAGTGTATGTACCCTCCCATTATAACCTTCTCCAGAAGTAATAATACATATATAATTCATCAATTTTTGTTGTTATCAATATATTACTTTTAACATTGACTCCTTTTCAGGCTCAAAAGAGCGGCTCGATAAGAAGTAATTTGAAAGGAGTGGGTCTTGGAGATTCGTGGATCTCACCGATTGATTCTGTGCTGACTTGGGCTCCATTTTTACTCCAAACGGTAATTATTTTCATTATTTTATATATATTATTAGCTTTTTTAAAGTATTATTATAATAATATGTTGAACGATTTCATATTATTATCAATGTTGAGAAAAAGGTAAAAATACAAATTGATAGGATGGTTTTTTTATTAAGATTGAATCTACTGTTAAAATTACAATGTAGGGGAGAGTCGACTAGGGTCGCGGTGCGGGTTACGGTAGATATTACAAATAACGCCCATGTTTGTTGATTTTTATATCCACTTTTTACATGAACTTAAGTACTTACAGCATATTTGAAAAGATTTGAAGCATGACAATGTTCGGTTTTAATAGGTGGAGTATTTTTTTTAAACTTCTGATATCACACATTGTTTCTATAAATGTTCTTAATATATTTAAATTAATGGAGTTGTTGCATATTTTGAAATATTAATTCTCTAGTTAAATTAAAAGAACACTACAAAATTAATGTAATTACGAAAGGAAAATTTTTTCAAATAAGTTTGAATATTTTTTTATTTTATTTTTGGGTATTTTAAGAAGAAACCCATACGATAAAAGAGAAAAAAAATTAAATAAATAAAAGAATAAGAATAAGTGTCTCGAATTTGGAGATTATAGAATGTAAAACCTATATTTTAAAGTTGTATTTTGAACATTATCATTCACGTTTAAAAGTATATATAAAATGAAAAATTAGGAAATATCTACATTAATGAGTCTTAGCTTAAGCGACATAGAATGGCAGTTGATATGCTAAAATTCTGAAAATTATTCCGAATGAGTCCGATTGATTCCGCAGGAGCCGATGTATAATTTAATTCCGAATCGATCCACGTGGATCCGAACTTTAAAGGGAGTTCTTTCCGAATGAGTCCGACTGACTCCGCAGGAGTTCCTGTAAAATTCCAGTCTGAATCAGTCCACATGACTATTGGCATTTTCGATAAAACTCTTTCCGATTGAATTTGCATGATTTTCAATTTCACACAGGCACACACATGTAAATATATATTTAAAAAAAAACAGGTTAAACAACCACCCCAGGGTCCCACTGGGAGCAACTGCCATCTATGAAAATGACACTGGCTCCCAGTAGAACCACGGTAAATCACACCCTATGGATACGTTTCACGACCATGAGATGTAGCATGTTTTTGGGAGAACGATGTCAGGCCTCGAGTGTGCAATGGAAACTGCTGTCCGAAAATCGTAGTTCCAGAAAATTTGGCTCTTCTCGTTTTGGACAGTTGACTCCATCTCCCTAGGATCGTTCGGCAGACAGGGCCGCGGCCAACACCGTAAGAGTGATAAAGATGGTATTTAAGCACTCTCAGGGTCGCATTGTGTATGTAGAGAAACGTCGTTCCCATGTGAGTGGGACACCTGGATGTATGTGTTCTAGGTACTCAGCGTGTGCATGACACGCTCAGCACCTGTCATTGGGAACTTCTTGACGTAAAATGCAGTTACGTTATACTAAGGTGGATATGACACCGTCCTGGCATGAGAAAATGAAACCTTCTGTACCCGAATGAAGCCCTGATGATCTGAAAAAAGCAAAAGTTTTCTCCTTCGACAAGGACTGTTATTCTACATTCCTGTGAAAATTTCCGTGCATTTCCTTGTCGAGTAGCCGTTGGTGGAATTTTTCAACTTCTGCTTTCTTCACTTTGGCTTTCAGAAGTGAAGCATCTAGATGGAGTAATGCACTTTCCTCACTTCTGATGTTAAAATTCAGGTCAAGGGTCTCGGCCGCTTGCTCCGCGGCTTTTAAAGGAACGCTCCTGCGCCAATCATTTCGAGGTTCCTGACCATTTTTAGGAGAGGATTTCTGCCATTGGCAACGATATAAGCTGTACTTAGAACAATTCGGTTATGAAGACATTGGAGATTCAGAAGTCCACGTCCGCCTTGACGGCGTGAAATGTATAATCGCGGAACTGACGAATTGATATGCAAGCTTTTATGCATATGCATGATCATACGTATGGTGACATCAAGGGCCTTAAGTTCGTTCTTCGTCCATGGAACCCCTCAAACAAGTACAGTAGAACCGGGACGGCAAGCATGTTAGTCGCAGATACCTTGTTCAACGCCGACAGATTGAAAGACCAAATCTGCTGAAGAAGAGGCTTGTATCTGCTTCGGAGAGACTCTTTAACTGATGTTACGTCTTGAATACGGCCTTGAGGTACGCCCAGCTATGTATAGTTCTCTCCAGTGTTAATATGTCTAATAACACTTATATCCACAAACTCAGGGTCCATCCCAATCTCTTCAGTGTACTCCTAGATGATATGTATAGCAGTTTGAAGTTTGATTTTACCAGAGGCATAGACCTTCAGGTCATCCATATAAGATACATAAGTATATATGAGTAGCTGGCGATGGTTAGTGTCGCCACAGAGATATCCAGAAGAATTTCATAGTGCGAGAGATAGAGGCAGAAGTGTGATGCCTGAAAGACGCTCCTCTGGAAGGTGACGTTGTTCTTTGTCACACGATAATTTCGAGATGAGATAGTAAATCTAGTTTTCCAAAGACGCATCAATCTCTCTATGCATCTCACTATGCATGGATGCACCTTCAAGCTTTCCAACAGACAGATGATAAGTCTATGAGAGGTTGATCGAAAGCTTTCCGGTAGTCAATCAAGGACATTGTACAGATGCACCTTTTTTCCAGTCACGTTGTTCATACATCTCTCGCCACACAGGCTCAATTCTTCGGACAAACCTGTTGTTCAGGATAGCTATAAAGATCTTATATATTGTGTTCAAACAAGTCATTGGCCTGTAATTCTCTGGGTTGGACAAGTTGTCTTTTTTTGGTAGGAGTATAGTGCGTCCTAATACCAGCCACTGTGGAGTGGGCGTTTCCGACTTTAAATATGAGGTCCAGAGGTCCGACTCCTCCGAGATATCTTCATGAAGGGAGGCATCCATTTCATCCAGATCTTGGGGTTTAGAATGAACTTGTATGTCAATTTTCCTTCTTGTCCTGAAACCGCTATCATTTCTCAGAAAGTGTCTGCTTTCCACGGTTGGTCTTAATGTCGCTTCCTCGTCTTCGTCTGTAGCTTGTTCAAGCAGCTGTTGGGGAAGCGCTCCACGAACATATCTATTTTTCAAGAGCTGGTGGTTGATTTTGCAAAGACTGATGCGAAAAGTGCTGAAGCTCTGGGTGTTTCTGGCACCACAGAGTATGCATACGCGCCATAAAGCCTCCGAGAACAGGGGTAATGCTGGCATAGTAGCAGTCTAGCACGTTATCCTTGAGTTGATTCGTCCACTCAATGTGGAGTTTCGCCGGTTCGTCGTCGTGTTTCCATTTAAATTATTATTTGCAGCACCCCGAACTCTAGGGTGATTGGCACTGTTTGCCGACCGATTGTGTATATGTGACGTGCGCCGAAGAAAGGGGGCTTACTCTGAAAAGTGAGAAAACTATCGAAAGGTGTAAAAACCTCGATTTTGATTTTTGTTAGAGTAAGCTTCCTGTCGTCGGCGCACGTCATATATATAATTAAAAAATAAGGTTAAACTACCACCGCAGGGTCTCACTGGGAGCTACTGCCATCCAAAAAATGGCAGCGGCTCCCAGTAGGACCGCGGTAAATCCCATTCATGGCC
>CAKNWW010236202.1:1085-11513 GCA_932074435.1 Andricus kollari
GTTAAACATTTATTTTAATTTTTCCCCTTATAATTATTATAACGATTTTATATTTCTTACGAAAAGAAAATCATCCGTATAAAATTATATTATCGAATATAGGATATTATAACTTTGCAGTTATCATATAACCAACTTAATGATACATAAAAAATTGTACTGTATATTTTCATGATAATTTTATTGTGAATATCTCGTAACTTCAAATTAGCGTATTTTTATAGTAATCGCAATCTACAACACTTAAATTAAAGAGTAAGAGTAGCACTTACAAATAAATAATGTACCTAAAGAGAAGTACCAAGAATATGTTGTGCATTCTGTATATAACCACAAAGCAACCAGAAACGCCATTTTTTGGGTGCATAACCGCAAATATCACAAATCCTGACGTGACGGGTCAATTTTGACCCCAGATTCAGATTCTACACAAAAAATTACTTGGGGAATGACCCTCCGCTATCCAACAACTGACATGAACCCACTATTTACATGCCTGTGTTATCGTAGAATTTACAAGATGATCAATTAAGACGTTAAAAAAATTTGCTTTACCTGAATGTTAAAAACCGCATAAATATGGTTAAAATTCAAAACTTTGCAGAGTTGGGGTGCTAAAATAACGAAAAGGTAGGAGCTAGGATGGGTTGAACTTTGTTTTGGGTATCTCAAGGAATCTTTTCCGACCGGTTATAACCCTCCGGGCGCTGAGCACCTGAAGACCTTCCCTTGTTAGTGCCGCATTGTGCCTTTGCATGTTGGTCGTTCCCGCATGAGTTGGACAACTAGATAGTATGTGTCCTAGATGCTCGGGGTATATATTTATATACAGTGCAGTTCCGGCAACTCCCACCACGGTCCCGGTATATTCTCCTCCGCTTAAGTGGCTGACCAATTAAAAAGAGGCCCGCAGAGCGCCCTCGTTGGTTTGAATTGAGTATTTTATTATGATGTCGTGGGAACACGTCATACGACTTTTGCGAGAAAATATTATAAATTTAAGAGCCATAAATGTATAAATAGTAATATTTCTCAAGTGTGGAATCTATTTTCTCAATCATGTTCTAATCTTTTGTCGATTGACGACCTTTCAGTTTCACGTAATAAAATAAAATATCCTGAATGTCTGGTAAGTGGTACTCTAACCTCGAATTTCGGACAGTTGCTTGTATTTCGTGAAACTGAAAGGTCTTCAACCGATAAAAGGATGAAGAAACAGAAATGCGCAAATGCATTCTACACTTGAAAAGATTAGTATGCAGACCTTTATAACTTTCCTTTACGTTTCGGCGATTTTCTCCAAGAAGTCGTATGCAGTTGTAGTACCATGTACTAACCTTCCCGACGGCTAACATTTCCACCATCGACGTCATGCCATAAAACTCACTATTCTGCGTAATATTTGAGTCGTTTTTTGATTATACGCTAACAAAAACACTTGAAAGACACTTGAAAAACACTGATGCATGCGTGCAGACTAACGGACCGCGACTTTTTCAACTGCGCAATAAGCTGAGACCGCCTGCACCGTTTTCACTTGGAATGCATCATATTGCGTAATATACGCGACTGACTACTCGCGCTCACGGCCCTTCCGAGACGAGAGTCACAACCGTCTCTCGCCCTACGCGCTGAGAAACTGCGTGGGTCAGCAGTTCTAGGAATGTTGAGTGTATTTATTGTATTATTATTGATATCAGCCAATGAGCGTCGTTGACCAAACTAACCCGCCCAATCGCAGTGGGGGGGGGGGGGGGGGCCCCCCGCCTCCGGCTTAGTAATAAAAGAATCGTTTCATTTTAAGGTCAGGAAAAAGGCGAGGTTGCTTGTAGATGACTTCAATTCGGCAGTTTTATCTTTAAAAGAAAAAGAAAAAATATAATGATGCAAAATTAAATTTAAAAACTGAAATGTAAAAATAATCAGGAGTATTGCATGATTGCAATTTTTTTATACATTACTCACTTATTCGTTCAATTTCAAGATTGCTTCGCTGCTTTCTCATCAACGCTGCGTCGTCTCGTTCTGCAACTTTCCTTTCTCTTAGAAGTTCCTTGTAATCGATTCCAAACATAAATCCTTATCGACCCTTTAACCTTTAATATATTAGGACTGCTTGTCTTCTTCTATAGAAATATTTTCCAAAGCTTTCGCAAGTGTAATGTCGAAAAGATCCTCGATGTTCGATTTGAAATTACTCTCTTTTTTCATATGAGCATCCGATTTTCTCCCAGTGTGTTTTTTGAGTTGTCTCCAGTCTTGGTACAAACGTTTTAATATAGGGATGCAGTTTCTCACTTCCTGAGTTGGAATTCGTGCTTTCTCCCCAAAAAATTACCTCCTGCAATGCTAGTCTGGCACTTTCGCGTAAAGTTAACTTCACAACACGAAGATTGAAAAATAATACACTTAAAACGTCTTTATTTGGTGGCAATTTATTTCCAGATACTTTATACTAGTAGTATCCAATTAAATACATCTTCTCACGTAATGGATGGGCAGAGGACATTGTGACATAAACATTTGTTTTGACTCGTCCGATATCCGAGACAGAACTGCGTCAGGTATTTTTCTGAGTATCTGTACCGGCTCACTACTACTACTATACAGGGTGTCCCAGACTCAAGTGTCCGGACTTATATAGCTGTATAAAAATGAATCGAAAATTCCTTCTCCAAAAATCAGTTGAAGTTTTAGTTTTTGAGTTATAAAATATTTAAGTGGGATCAATCAGGAGCGCCATATAAACAGTCGCGTGTGCGTGAGCAGGAATCCAGCGTAGTGTTCTCCCGTCGCGAACCCCACCTCTGCGCTCACTTCGATATCACTGCGTTGGACCTTCGCTCACGCACACGCGACTGCTTATAAGGCGCTCCTTATTGGTTCAGCTTAAATATTCTATAACTCAAAAACTAAAAGTTCAACTGAATTTTGGAAAAGAAATTTTCAATGTATTTTTTTTATTTTTATACAGCTATATCAGTCCGGACATTTGAATCTGGGACACCCTGTATTACTACTATACTACATTCCAATGGGGTACATTGTTACCCTCTTGCCAGGTAGGCACACACCAGGTAGCGCTTGGACAAGAACATTCAGGAAACAGGGAAGACACAGATAGACAAAAAAAGAGTGCTACGTGCTTTATAGAAGCCCCGAGGCTATCCTCTACTAAAGTACTTGGAGAAGCTTTATTCGTAGCATACCTTTTCACATTTTTCTCGAGAACAGTTAGTCATACGATAAAAAGTCATGAATAATAATATTTGCATTTTGAATAGATCTACAACTTTTGCATAAAGCTTTTTTATATAATTAAAATTTTGTAAAATAAACAAATAAAATTGGGTTTTTCTTCAATTATATGGTTTTTTTATGTTCAAGGGCCCACGGGCACCCTTTCACTTAGTCCAAATAAGCTCAAATTTCACAGGAATTATTTCTACATAAAACGGAACCAAACTGGGGGGTAGCGCAAACAAAAATCACAAAAAAGTGTTTTCCAAGAGTAAATAAGAGCCACCCTAATATATATTGTATATATCTCACCCGGGAGTTTCGGTTTCGATTCCCAATATCTGAACCATTCAGTTTCGTTTTTGATTCCTTCGGAATTGAACCGAAGGGCCTATGACAAAGCCACCGAACGCGTCCTCGAGTTGCGGATAAAGGGTCCCTGTTCCAAGGGTTTCTGCTGAATAGGGTTACAATAATTAATAAGCAGTCGTGGAAAATTGTCCAGGGATGGTCTCGCAGGAATAACCCCTAAGCGGAGGCGTGAAAATCGTGCCGAAACCTGAATGGCACCTGGGTGAGGTGTCTCAAACGGTGACTCTGGGATACTGGGCGACCTCTTAGAGTATGCAGCCTTATCCTTGTATGCGGGGCTCCACAAGGATAGACGAACCCTTTTCCCTAGCTCCTCGTGGAAACAACAATAACTACACCAAATATAGTTGTAGTAAGTGCGGTTCAAAACAATCGAACGCGCAGGGCTCCCGACAATGGGTCGGACAACAGTGCCGACTATCCTAGTGTTGGGGGAGCCAATCAAGACGAGGTTAATGCGATAGACCGACAGAATCTCGTTACTTTTAAGTGGATGGATCGACTCAGGGACGACCTGCTGGAGTGCTATGATACCAGTATGGCCGCTGAACGGAAAGGTTACATGGCACGACTGCATACTCTGTGGTGCGAGAAACACCCAGAGCTCTCGCATTTTTCGCAATAAACGTCTGCGAAACCGTGCCGGCAACAGAGAAAGACAGGCGACACTGAGACCAACCGCGAGCAGACATCCACTAGGGGAAGAGCGAAGCTTTAGGACCCGGAGAAACATCAACATTCAGGTTTTTCTTAAGCCCAAAGATCTGGCTGAACAGGATGACGAGCTTCGTGGAGATTCTTCAGAAGAGCCTGACCTCTGGACCATCACACACAATCACGAACTAAACAAGTCAAAGCTACTGACCATCAGGCAGCATATTGTTGATAGAATACGACTACTATCTAACGCTAGAAGAAGTCTAGAACGGAGAGAGAGTTGGGTCAGAGAAAATCAACAGTTTTTGTCTGACCCATCTCGACTCTTCCAAGACCCTCCAGTTACTGTCGACCACCCGCCCCACCAGAGGATGTCGAGGCATGACTTGTCAATGCCTTGGCAATAACTTGTCTGAACACACTGTATTAGATCTTCACAGCTATCCTAAATGATAGGATTTTTCGGACAATTGGACCTGTGTGGCGAGAGATGTACGAACAACGTGACTCAAAGAAAGGCGTAGCAGGATGTTGGGAGAACCTCCTCATCGATAGATGCGTCTGTAAAGACGCAGCATTCGTGAGGTGCATAGAGAGATTAATGCCGCTTTAGAAAACCAGATTTACTGTCTCATCTGGAAAACATCGTGTGATCACTAACAGTGTCACCTTTCAGAGAGGTGTGTTTCAGGGCGACACCATGAGCCCTCTCTTCTTTTGCCTCACATTATTGCCACTATCTCTCGCATTTCGCCATTCCGAAGGGTACGTCTGCAGCAAACCTGGAAATCAAAAGCATAAAGTCACTCATGAATTTTACATGGATGATCTTTAGATCTATGCTAAAAGTCAAGAGAAACTACATCTAGCTCTAGACATTGTCAAAGAGTACACTCAAGAAATTGGAATGGAGTTCAGGTTAGTAAAATGCGCCAAGGTTCATTTGAAGAAAGGAAGACTTAATGGAATCCCGGAAGACCCTGAGCTCGTCGACAGCAGCGCTAAACGACACCTTAGCGCTGGAGAGACCTATATATACCTGGGCGTGCCGGAGAGCCGCATTAAGAAAATTACATCTATAAAGGATACTCTCCGATGCAGATACAAACGTCTCATTCGACGGATTTGGCCTTTCGAACTGTCGGCGAGGAACAAAGTATCTGCGACGAACGTGCTTGCCGTCCCGGTAGTACTCTATTCATTTGGAGTGGTTCCATGGACGAAGGACGAGCTCAGATCCCTCGATATGGGGTCCCAAAAGGTTATGCACATGAACAAAAGCATGCACCTTAAATCTTCTGTTCCGCGACTATACATCTCACGCCGTCAAGGTGGTAGCGGAATACTAAATCTTTAATGTCTTCACAACATGATTATTTTGGGTACAGCACATAATTATAGTCGCAAATGGACAAGACCCTCTGCTTAAACTGGTCAGGAAACACGAAGAAGTGGGCAAAGGGGCGTTTCTCTACAAAGCAGCGGAGGAGGCTGCTGAAACACTCGGCCTTGACTTCAATATCAGGGGTGAACAAAGTGCATCAAATCTTATCCATCTGGAGTACTCACTCCTGAAGGCCCGGATTAAGAAAGCATAGGAGAAAAGCTTCCGCGAACAGCTCCTCGAGAAGAAAATGCACGGCATCTTCCACAGCAATGTGGAGGATCTGTCGGTGTCGTATGAGCTAACGTTTGCTTTCCTTAAATCACCCGGATTGAAGTCGGGCACGGAGGGTTTCATTTTGGCATGTCAAGACGGTGTCATTTCCACTCTAGCATACCTTCACCACATTTTTAGCCAAGACATTCCCAATGATACTTACAGAGCGTGTCATGGACACCCCGAGCTTCTCGGACACATACTATCTGGTTGTCCAACCCATGCGGGAACGACCTACATCCAAAGGCACAATGCGGCACTAAGAGTGCTTTATTACCATCTCTCTCACTCTTACGGCATCAGCCCAAATACCGCTCCGCTAAACGCTCCTAGGGAAATAGAGTCAATTATCGAGAATCAGAAGTGTCGGATATACTGGAACTTCATATTTTGGCAATGGTTTCTGTTGCACAATCGAGGCCTGACATAGTTCTTCTTGACTTTGAGAAACGAACCATGTTCGTTATCGAATTTCCGGCACTAGCTGACAAAAACATCATAGCCAAGGAAAATGAAAAGAAGGAGAGGTATAAAGAACTTATAAGGGAGTTGCGATGGCTATAACCGGAATATTCCGTTAAGCTAATCGTCTTGATCATCGGCGCTCTTGGAGGTGCCAAGGTTTCACTGGTTAATAGCCTGAAAAGCATCCCTGCGTGTCAAGAAAATGCTAAGACACTTGCGGGGAAAATGCAGAAGGCGGTCGTCCTTGGGTCGCTCCGTGTCCTCCGGGTGCACGAGACTTTTGCTGGATCATCGTATTGAATTCGTCGCAGACTGTAACCACCTATCTCAGGTCGTGAGACGTGGTTACAGCTGAAATTTTACCGCGATTTCGCTGGGAGCGGGTGCAATTTTTCAGATTAACACCTGCTCCCAGCGAAATCCTGCGGTTGTCCTTATGACAAACTTTCAACTATATATTTCGGTTTCGATTCCTTTGGAATAGAACTGAAGGGCCTATGACAAAGCCACCGAACGCGTCCTCGGATTGCGGATAGAGGGTCCCTGTACCAAAGGTTTCTGCTGAATATGGTTACAACAATTAATAAGCAGTCGCGGACAATTGTCCAGTTATAGTCCCGAAGGAATAACCCCTAAGCGGAGGCGTAAGAACCGTGACGAAAGCTGAATGGCACCTGGGTGAGGTGTCTTAAACCGTGACTTTCCCTCCCACATTGAGTGGACAAATCAACCCAAGGATGACTTGCAAAACTGCTACGATGCCAGCATTATCCCTGTTCACTGAGGCTTTATGGCGCGTATGCATACTCTGTTATGCCGAAGACACCCAGAGCTTCAGCACGTTTCGATTTAATCGTTGCGAAATCAACGTGTCTACCTCTGGAAAAATGGATATGTCCGCGGAGCGCTTCCCCAACCGCTGCTTGATCAAGCTGCAGCCGAAGATGAGGAAGCGACATTAATCCTTTGCTGCGCACATTTTTCTATCGAACAAATTTTACTGTTATACTCACCTTAGTGAGTTTTCGGGGTCACTGATCACGTATCTAAAGCTAGCTTTCCAAAATTCAAAATGGCGGATCCAGTATGGTGGATTTTTTGAAAACTCGTATGCCATATTGGATTCGCCATTTCAGCTTTTGCAAATCTGGCTCCGGATTCGTAATCAGCGACCCCAAAAACCCCGAGATATGAAGTTTCATGAAAAGTTTGAAATTGTTTGAAAACTCGTCTGCCATATTGCATCCGCCATTTCGAATTTTGCAAATCTGGTTCCGGTTTCGTAAACAGCGACCTCAAAAACCTCCAAAGGGTTAAGACCAACCGCGGAAGGCAGGCAACTTCTGAGAGATGATCACGATTTGAGGACGAGAAGGAACATTAACATGCATGTTCCTACTAAGCCCGAAGATCTGGGTGGATCAAAAGACCAAAAGACGCTTGCATCAACTGAACAAGAAGATTGGTTGAGCAAGACAGAATGCGTCCCGTGTTCAATGTGTGATTGACCACATAACATCTGGTAGACCGTTCTCAGAAAGGGTTCGAAAGTTTTCCCAAGAACTGAGGATCTTGAATCACACACTAAACAAGTCAAAGCTGCTGTCAATCAAGCAGCATATTGTTGACAAAATACGGCTTTTATCTGACGCAAGGAGGAGAATGCAGAGGGGGAGAGATGGATCAGGGAGAATCCAAAGTTTCTCGCTGACCCATCTCGCCTGTTCAGTGATCACCCTGTTTCTGTCAAAAATCCATCCAAGCTCAACGAGGTAGAGACTTTTTGGAGAGAGGTATACAAGATCCCGAAAACACTAAAGTTGAAAGAAGATACTGACAATATCATTCGCCTGAAGGAATTTTGCGACAACCTCATAAAATCTGAGGAGGAATGCCCATCAATCACTGGTGAAGATGTGAAAAAAGCACGTAGAGGCACAAAGAACTTTTTCGTTGCTGGACCAGATTGTATCAAGAATTTCTGGTGGAAGAAGTTTACTTCTGCACACCAACATTTGGCCCGCATATTCACCTCATATGTAAAGTCGGAGATGCCCATTCCTTAGTGGCTGGTGTTAGGGCGCACTATACTCCTACCGAAAAAAGGCAAATCGTCTAACCCAGAGAATTACACGCCATTAACTTGTTTGAACACACTGTATAAGATCTTTACAGCTGTCCTAAACAATAGGATTGTTCGTAGAATTGAGCCTGTGTGGCGTGAGATGTACGAACAACGTGGCTTGAAAAAAGGTGTAGCAGGCTGTCGATGGAACCTGCTAATTGACAGGTGTGTCTGTAAAGATGCTGCAGCCCATCAACGCGTTCTGTCAATGCCCTGGATTGAATACCGGAAAGCTTTCGATTGAACCTCTCATAGACTTTATCATCTGTCTGTTGGAAAGCTTGAAGGTGCATCCACACATAGTGAGATGATACCATGCGCCCTTTGCTTTTCTGTATTACACTTCTGCCTCTATCTCTCGCACTAGAAATTCTTCTGGATACCTCTGTGGCGACACAAACCAGCCCGAGCGTAAGGTCACTCATGTATTTTATATGGTTGACCTGAAGCTCTATGCCTCTGGTAAAGGCAAACTTCAAACTGCCATAAATATCGTCAAGGAGTACACAGGAGAGATTGGGATGGACTTTGGATTGGATAAATGTACCAAAATTCATCTGAAGAACGAAAAGATTGTTGGCGTTCCCAAGTACCCTGAGCTTGTGGATAAAAATGTTATTAGACATCTTAACACTGGAGAGACCTATACATACCTGGACGTACCTCAAAGCCGCATTCAGGACGTAACATCAGTAAAGGAGTCTTTCCGAAGCAGATACAAGCATCTTCTCGGACAGATTTGGTGTTCCAATCTGTAGGCGTTGAACAAGGTATCTGCGTCTAACATGCTTGCCGTCCCGGTTCTACTCTACTCGTTTTGGGGTGGTTCAATGGACGAAGAACGAACTCAAGGGATATGCATAAAAGCTTGCATATTAATTCGTCAGTTCCGCGATTATACATTTCACGCCGTCAAGGAGGACGCGGACTTCTGAATCTCCAGTGTCTTCTTAACCGAATTGTTCTAAGTACAGCTTATATTGTAGCCAATGGCAGAGATCCTCTCGTAAAAATGGTCAGGAACCACGAGATGATTGGTGAAGGAGCATTTCTTTACAAAGCCGCGGAGCAAGCGGCCGAGACCCTTGGACTGAATTTTAACATCAGAAGTGATGAAGGTGCATTACTCCATCTGGATGCTTCACTTCTGAAAGCCGAAGTGAAGAAAGCAGAATTTCAAAAATTCCATCAAGAGCTATCCGACAAGAAAATTCACGGAAATTTTCACAGGAATGTAGAAAAACAGTCCTTGTCAAAGGAGCAAACTTTTGCTTTCCTCAGAAGTCAAGAAGTTCCCAGCGATATTTGCAGAGCGTGTCAAGCACACGCTGAGTACCTGGAGCATATACTAGAGGGGTGTCCCACCCACGCAGGAACGACGTACATCTACAGACATAATGCAGCCCTAAGAGTGCTTTATTACCATCTTTGCGGCTCTTACGGTGCTGGCCGCGACCCTGCCCTTCCGAACGTTCCAAGGGAGATAGAGTCAATTGTCCAAAACGAGAAGAGCCAAATTTTGTGGAACTACGATTTTCGGACAGCAGTCTCCGTTGCACACTCGAGGACTGACATTGTTCTCCAAAACTTCGGAAAAGGAGGAGAGGTATCAAGACCTTAAAAGGGAGCTGCAAAGACTGTACCCAAAATATTCGTTACAAGTAATTGTCCTTGTGATAGGTGCTCTGGGAGGTGCGAAAATATCACTGTTTCGTAACCTTAAAGCCATACTCGCGTGCCAAATATATGCCCAGGCACTTGCGAAATGGATGCAGAAAGCTGTCATCCTTGGGTTGCTTCGTGTCCTCAAAATACACGAGGGTTTCACGGTTTGTCGTTGTGATTTCATCGTGTCCTGTGATCACCCATCTCACGGTTGTGAGACGTGGCCATGAGTGTGATTTACCGC
>CAKNWW010236401.1:880-12847 GCA_932074435.1 Andricus kollari
TTGCTTCCCTGCATGCATCTCTGATTGTTGATGTTGGGGTCTGGAAATGAAGATAAAGAACGAATCGCAAAACACTTCCTAAATTTGGCAACTTATGCGCACCACAAATTTTCGGAGTTGCATCACCGATTAACCACGTTGCAGCAGATGATCTAGTCACTTTTCTTGGCGGCATGAGCGTCCGAACGTGTCAGAAATCATCCGTTGTTTTGCTTTTATATGGCGGGTGAGGCGGGTGAACGTGGGGTAGAAAAGAGAGGTGCACATCGATATTGTTGGAACCCCGCTGAGTGTCAAGACTGCCGATATGACAATTTCGCGTTTTTGCCCTTGCAAGGTACACAATAACAATTTTAAAATGTGGAGAATTTTAATTTTTTTCACGACAACTTTTATTCTATGGTACTTTTGTATGAAACCGATATGGAGGGCTCTGCCGGCCACCCATTGTCCGCTTGTTAGCAGGCAGACAGGCGCTACCTTCAGACGCGTTGCGGGACACCTTCCGTTGGTCGGGTCGGGTTGATTGAGGTATCGAAAATCATGGTCTCGAACGGAGCACTGGATGGGAAAACCGCCCATGAACTTTTTCACATGTCGATTTATTTGGGCCCCTCTACCGTAGCATGCATACTTTTAGCATCTACTGAGAATATGTCCAAAGCAAGGTATCTATAACGCCCTCTTGACAGGCCAAAAGGCATCCCTCAGTCTCCGATTTCAATCCAGCAAGGGCTTGTTAGCATGTTTTCTTAGTAGAAGCGAATGTTCTGCTTCCTGTACACGACTTTTGAGCACCAAAGGTGTTAGTTATGCTTGGCCATGTATAGTGTGGCTGGAATCAAATCGGAGACCAAACTCCTCTGCGGTCCTATCTGCGGAACGGTATAGAAACGTTGCAGCATTGACCATTTCATGTTGATGTACGAGTCGCTTAAGAGAATCTGTGCTATTCAGAACTGAGCAGGCTGTAGTCATAACCGTTTTTCGATTAAGACTCTCCAAGCTCAGCAAACCCTACCCCCTTTATCTCGAGGGAGGTATATTCGAGGTACGGAAGATCTAGGATCATGACTTCGATGGATTTTCATCATCTTGCGTATGCTTTGATCAAATTGCTTCAAGTCGTCGACATTCCATTTTACTGCACCAGACGTATAGAGCAGTATAGGAAAGGCCAGCCTATTGGTTGCCTGGATCTTATTCTTCCCAGATAGTTCGGAAGCCTAAATTTTTCTGGGAATTTAGCGATACCTTTTTTCAAGGGTCGTTGTTAACACACGCACATCTTGGATTTCCACTTGCGGTATTCCAAGATATCTATATGTTTCTCCATTACCAATCTGTTGAATGGTATTTCCGCCTATAAGTTGAACATCCTGATCGTCATGCGATGATGTCGATTCTAGTCTTCCTTGGTCTAGGTGGACGCAGGCACACTTGTTCAGTCAAAATCTCATGCCAGTCGTACATGTATAAAAGGTGGTTGACCTTATATTATCTTCTGTTTTGCAGAAGCACAATAGATAGAGGCAAGAGGGAGATGCAAAAAAGTATCGGAATGGAGATTTTCTTTGGAAGAACCCCCTCTTATATGTGATATAGCTGGTAGTCACTTGTCTTTTGTCAGATGTTATGACAAATCTTGAACGCCACAAGAGCATAAGCTCTTTTATTCTCATAATTTTTGGATGCACCTCCAAGCACTCAAGGAGCTTAATGAGTAGCTCATGGTTCGTGTTATCGAATACCTTACGGAAGTCAATGCACGCCATCGACAGATTGAGCCGATATCTGGTCGAGTCCTCGGTAATACACCTGTCTGTTAACAGGTTCTCCATGCAACCTGCCAACCCTCTCTTGCATCCACGTTGCTCAACTATTGCACTTCATACCCGCTCGATAGATGTTAGTATCCTCTCTTTGAGGATGCCAGTTAATAGCTGGTGTTGAAACAAGCTATGGGCCTGTAGTTGTTTGGACTTGACAAATCTCCGGTCTTAGGGCTTGAACTTTCGTGTAAAAATCTTTGCTAAGCAATACAGTGTCAGGGGGTAAATATATGTGCCCCCTTATAAATATAAGGAACTTTTCGGTTCACCATTTTTTAATGGAATGATTTTTCAAAGAAGTAATATTTTCTTTTTCGCTGATTAAAAAAACTCGGCTTTCAAATATTCGTCATGGGCAGTATACAATATAGCGAAAAACAATTCCCATCTTCTGGCAGCTCAGGCAGTAGCAGTTCGTCCTCGTAGCCGGAGGGTTCCCTGTGCGATTATCTGTACCTCCACTGTTTTTTATTCATTAAAATGTTTATAAATATAATTTTCTTCACTAATCTTCCACAATTCTGCAAATAATAATTTTTTCATTGCTCTGGCTCGTTCGATATTTCCGGTTATTACTTCTCATTGATTGGGAATTTCATGCAAGTGTAAAAGAAGAATGTGAATAAATAGTACGCAATTAAACCATATTTTCTATTCCAGGAAGAAAATATTTCTTTATTGGCCCAGTTTTCTGTTTCAAAATTCCGATTAAAAATAAAATTTTTCATTGTAAAAACCTCGTTCATACTTCTAATTTCAAATATAATTGATAAATAGTATGAAAAAATTAATAACATTTATCGAAAAGAAATCTGTTGCTAAAAAAATGATAAAGTTAAGAAAAGTGCGTTTTTCCATGAAAGACAGCATTACAAAAATTATTATTTGCAGAATTTTTGAAGATTATTGAAGGAAATCATATTTATAAAGATTTTTAACGATAAAAGGAAAAGTGCAGACTGCGAGAAGCAAACACGTAACCTTTCATCTATGAATACAAAGCTACCGGCCGATGGGATTATTTTTTTGTCAATCTGTATGTGCAGTGTAGCGAATATTTGAAAGTTACTTCTCTCGAAAATGGCGAAAAAGCGCATATTACTGCTTTGGCAAATTAATACTAAAAAAATGATCTAACATTTAAAAAATTATGAACAGAAACTAAAGTTTGAAATTAACGGTCTCCCCTGTATGAAACAAAGCAGTAGGCTGTTAGATAGGTAAAGTATTAGAAAAGAAACATATTCTAATTTTTTTTCAGAATGATAATTCTTTTTGAACAAAATGAATAAATTAATATTGATATGTTTAAAACAAAAATGTATCCTCTTATTATTTACCCTTCTCGTATTTTTGATAATTATTTCTTATGAACTTATTTTAGTCAGAAATTAAATAATTAATCTTTTTACTTGGAAACTATCGAATGGAAAATTTTACGCGTATACTTGAAAATATTAAAAATCGTTTTAATTTATTTTTCTCTGGGGGGACGCTAGCTTTATTATGTCACATCCAGGCCCCCGAAACAGCAATACATTTAACCGTAACAAAGTTGTGTGTAGACAGTTCAGTTCTACATTATTGAGGGCGCTACAATATGACACACTACAAAAAATCCTTTGTCACTGACGTGTCACATACAAGAGCATTACTATTATAAGTTGTCAAAAAGGTTAAAAACCACAAAAAACAAATGAATATTTATTTGTGGCATAAACAACGGAAGGTTCTTTTGCAAGAGCCACAAAATGAATGATGTGGAAAATAAATAATAATTCAACGGAATATCACGGAATAATCGGGGTGGAAATATCAAACTTGATACTGACGTTATCATGTAACCTCACGATCAATTTTACAACAAAATGCAAAATACCGAGAAAGTAAGTGGAAAAAGTTGTGTTTTATCGGTAAAAAGGCTTGCACTGAACAGTAATCGAAAATTTCCTGTTCAATGGTGACATGACAATTATTGAATACTTTTTTATACCGTTTTTTTCCTCGCGTTTTGAATCCCCATAACAGTATAAGTTATCTCTTGAACTGAATCCCATTCTGTACCCAGTGGTGACAATATTTTTCTAAATACTTTTTATTCCCCAAATCGACCATAAAATAGAAAAGTTTTAATCCATTTTAAATTTACAGATTTCGCTGTTCTTATTTACGGTTTATCGATTCACAATGAGGTTAAATGCATTTAGAAACACAGTATTAGTGAATACAGCCATTTTAAATTGTCAAGATTGATTGTTATACAGGTAGCTGTGATGAAAACTAATTTTTTTTATTTGTTTATGATCAGTTTATATATTTTCAATTGATCACATTAGAATACAGCGAGAGTTTTCAGATAAAGTGATGTATTGTCATGCACAAACCTACTAGGTTTTGCGAAGTTTTGAAGCACTTTCTAATGTTTTAACCCTTTGCGGCATACATTTTTCAGAGAAACATGTTTTCATGAAAATTGGCATACAGGGCTTTTGGGGTCTCTAATCAAGAGTCTGTACTCAGATTTTGAAAATTCAAATGGCGGATCCAATATGGCGTGCAAAATTTGAAATATTCCTTGATTTTGTTGAAAATTGGTATACAGGGGTTTTGGGGGTCGCTGATCAAGAGTCTGTATTCAGATTTTGAAAATTCAAAATGGCGGATCCAATATGGCGTCCAAAATTTGAAATATTTCTGTATTTGTTGAAAATTGGTATACAAGGGTTTTTTGGGTCGCTCATCAAGAGTCTGTATTCAGATTTTGAAAATTTAAAATGGCGGATCCAATATGGCGTCCAAAATTTGAAATATTTCTTGATTTTGTTGAAAATTGGTATACAAGGGTTTTTGGGGTCGCTGATCAAGAATATTTTCAAAATGGCGGATCCAATATGGCTGCCAAAATTTGAAATATTTTTTCATTTTGTTGAAAATTGGTATACAGGGGTTTTCGGTGTTGCTGGTTGCAAATTCAAAATGGTGATTCTAATATAACTGCTAAAAAGTTGAATATATACAAAAAAAGTAAAAATGAAAAATATAAAAAAAAAAAAATACAAAAATATACAAAAAAATTGAATCAACGGCAACTGTTTTGAAGATTTGCAATTCGTCATATGAAGTTAGAGGTCACTGTATTATTTATATTCGTCATCACTATCTCAGAAACACCTGTATATCAACTTTCAACAACAAAATAAACAATATATCAAATTTCGACCGCCATCTTGTAATCGGCATTTAAAAATTTTCAAAACCTGAGAACAGATTCTTGATCAGCAACCCAAAAAACTCCTGTATACTAATTTTCACAAAAATCTGTATAAAATTCACGGCAATAATGAATTTTTATCAAATATTGGCTTGTTTTTTGGACTTTGTTTATAATTATTAAAAAATTAACAATCGATTTGAAAGTATTGTCTACAAATTTTGATACTAGAACTTCCTATGATCATAAAACTACAAAAAATGTCGATTAAATCGATGAAAAACTACTGTAAAGTCGCAAAAAATAGTACGAAAACAGGTGGGAATACGTATTCCCACCATGCCGCAAAGGGTTAAACGAAAATAGCGTTTTTAAATTATTTCAGGTTACTTTGTATGTAAGCCTTCTTACCGGAATGACCGAAAATGTTATTCGAAAATCAATACAATATTCCAGGTTATTTCCGGGGTTTCAAAATTCTCCACCATTTCTATAATTATTTGATACCCTAAATATTTGCAAAATTGATTAGATGTTATACGATAACTTAGTACCAATTTTTATATTTTCCCATACGTTTTTCCGTGATATTTCGCTAAATTAATATTTATTTGCCACGAAATTTATTTTTCGGCTTTAAAAAAATAAATTTTCTATTCTCCATGCCACCAAGAAATTAATCACTATTTATTTCTGTGGCGTATAACCTTCTTGACATTTTTAATGAGCTTGTGTGCGACACATCAGTGACAAAGGATTTTTTTTAAGGTGTGTCATATTGTAGTTCCCTCAGCGATGCGCTGACCCCTGCGGACAGGAATCCCCTGCCCCAGTCTCCTACCTTTTCCATATTCACTACACGTACATATCTACGCTAGTCGCGGGTTGCGGGGGAAAGACGAAAAATCTCTTTCAATAATAGCAGTACTATTCAATAATAGCGGTACTAGCTTCAAAAGTTTCATAACACACTGGATTTCGTAGGAAACTCCTATGCGGCCAGTAAAATAGCTGTCCTTCCGTTACCACGCCTAGCAAGAAAACTATTAGGTCTACCGACTTCATTTTTTATGGAGAACTGTTTTGCTTGTTGAGTTCGAGAAAAAATACTGAGAATTTTGAGGAATATGCTTAATATAGCATTGCTATGTAAAGACATAAAAAATTCGGGGCTTTTGACCCCAAAAATGATCAAATTTAAATCAAATTTGGCTCAAAACCAGCATAGCGGATCGGAAATGTGTTTGAAAAGCGCAAAAATTTCTTTATAAACTCTTGGGGTCAACATTTGATTTATTGATTTGATTTGATTTATTAATTAGCACCACGCTGGAAGCACCAGTTCCCGTTAGATCACTGAAGTTAAGCAGTGTTGGGCGCGGTCAGTACTTGGATGGGTGACTGTCTGATACTACTGCGTTGCTGTTGGCGGTCGGGGGTGTGGTGAGCCCACACTTGTAGTTATTTACTACAAGAAACTATCCGCCTAAAAAACACTACCCGAATCGGGTAGTGTCACGCTTACCACTAGAGGCTCGCCGAAAGGGAAATAGCTTAATGATATACAATAAGCGATAACCCAACAGTACAAGTACCAATTAAAGGGTTATATGATACAGTGAATGTATATACATTTGCGTCTTATTTTAGTTGATTAATTCTATTGATCGCTTCCTCAATATATAGTCTTTCATTTTCCTTTTAAAAGTGTATAAAGATATCTCAAACAAGTCCTCATCTAAAATGGCTGCTTCCTAGAACATATTTAATTCCCTAGATAATCTGAACATCGGTGAGTTTTGTAGTATTGCATTATTCGTCGGAGCAACATAGAGTAGTTCAACAGACCTTGCATTCATAGGAGGGATTTTAAAGTGTAGGTAAGCTAAAATCTCTGGACAGTCGATTAGTCCTCTTATTACTTTGAAGATAAACGTTAATGATAGAATTAAATGTCTATCCATAATTTTGTAAGCATTGAATCTTTTATACAATTTATTATAATCACTACCACGCTCAGGATAAGTGCCATCTTCTCTAAAGGCTAAAAATTTAAAGAACCGCTTTTGTACCTTCTCCAATGCGTTTATCACATTTTTCTTAAATGGACACCAAATTTGAGAGGCATATTCTAATTTTGATCTAACAAAGGAGTTGTAGAGTACAATGAGCGTCTCTTTCTTTTTAAAGTCCTTGCATGATCTTATAATAAACCCTAGCATTTTGTTCGCTGCATTTACAGTTATTTCCGCATGCTCTTTAAATGTAAAATGGTAGTTAAGGTTTAGTTTTAAGTTCTTTCGATCTGTGAAAAGTTATAATTTTACATTTATCCACATTCATACGCAAACCCATTTCAGTACACCACTCGATAAACTCCAGAAGCTCCTCCTGAAGAATTAGGCAATCTCTAATGCTCTTTACTTGGTAGAGAACTTTTTTATCATCGGCATATAACCATTTTTTGGCCTATGTAGCCCTGACCCCGTTAAATAAAGCTGCTTAACGTGGGTCCCAAATTCGAACCCTGCGGTACGCCCGACGATGGTATAAATGGGTCAGAGTTACAACCTGCATACTGTACAAAATTTAGCCTATTGGAAAGAAAGTTCTCTAGTAGGGTTACTAGATTACCAGGGATATCAAACTTCTTGAGCTCCTCTATTACTTTTGTATGGTTGAGTTTGTCGAAGCACTTCAAAATATCTAGATAAACAACATCAACTTGTGTACCTTCGCTTAGCGCTACAGCAATGAATTGCGATAATACTGTTAGATTCGTGATAGTTGATCTACCTGTTACGAATCCGTGCTGTGATTCAATAACATATGGTAACATAGACGAAGAGATTTCATTAGCGACGCATGCCTCAAAAGCTTTAGAAAAGTTGTTTATTATAGAGATAGGTCTCTAATTCGTTATCACTGATTTTTTACCACTTTTAAAGATCGGACAGACTCTGATACTCTGAATATACGTTAATGGGCCTGATAATACATCTGCGTTAAGCTTTACAAGGAAACTAGGTATCAGATCTGTTTCAGAGGTCATTTTATCTGGAAGCGCCTTCAATGCCCTTTTTACGTCAGCCTGGTCTAGTTTGAGTTTATAACCTAACTGTACTTTCTTAGCATTATATACATTTAGATTATTAATCGTTGGTTCATATACGCTATCGAAGTACTTTGCGAATGCGTTTACAATTTTTTTTTTGATCATCGAACGTAACGTCGATTAAGTACATAATACCTGGTAACCTGCTCTCTTTCTTCAATTCTCCTATGTAGTTCCAAAATTTATTTGGTTCGGTCGTCAGAGCCTCCTCCGATCTTCTAGTGTAATTACTATAATCTCTTTCAATCAAAATTTTTACTTCAGATCTTACTGCTTTCAACGATTGTTCTAAGTAAAAACTCTTTCTAATTCTAATTTTATTTCTGATTTTCTCTTTGCATTTTATTTTAGTAATTAATTCCTTTGAATACCACTGTGGATATTTTGGTAAATTATTAACTTCAAGATATTTTGGCACCACTTTATCTATAATGTTGAAGAATTTGGAGTATAAGAAATTACAGGCCATCTCTGGATCGCTTATAAAATACAAATCGTTCCACTCAATGTTCCCTATTTCTACGTAGAGAGTTGCTTTTGTTACTTTTCTATAATTGTGCCTGTTTGAGCAAGATATGCTAGTTATAAAATTAATGTGATCTGAGAATTTATGCGAGGTATTTATTAAAATGTTCAGAGCAGGGTGATATTCATCCTCTTTCACCATTGGAGGTGTACGAATTACTTGACATAAGTTAAAGTTTGAAAATATTAGATCCAGGCATAATCCATTAGCATTCTTTACATTGTTATATTGTTTCATCTCTAGAGAATTACCCATAGAATCTAAAAACTCAAGTTTAGGGTCAAATATGCTATCCTTCCTTTTTAATATAAAGTTTCTTGCATTAAAGTCCCCTGTAATTAATATAGGAATTTTATAGTTTAATAAAGAGTCTACAAGCAGTTGAATAAACTCAGCATAATCGCTATTTTCGATTCCAGGTGGAATATATATTGTCGTGATAATAAATGAGCTATAGTGCGTAATAACTTTAATAGCTATACAATCAATTAGATAATGCGCACTTATCAAAGGCACTAAATTTATTTCATATGATTTCAATTTATTCCTTACTGAAATTATTACTCCACCTCCTATGGAGCTATTTCTATCTTTCCTGTATGTAGTAAAATGCGAGTCATGGAAGAATTCATTGGTTCCAACATTTGCCTTTAACCACGATTCTGTTATAGAACAGATATTGTATGTATATAAGTCTTCGAACGTTTTTACCGATTTTATTTTGGTATTGAATCCCCTAATATTTTGATAGAAAATTTTTATAGTTTTACAATCATTAAAATTAATTGTGTTTACAGCGCTTTTTACCTGTGGTGAGATGGTGGTGCTTAACTGCGGACTTGTTCCTCTTGTGACGTCCCTGCAGCCTTTTCCTGCAATGGTTTCATGGCCACTATTTTTGGTTGTCCTTGTGACCATATAATTCTTAGATTTTTCTCCCCGTCTTTCTTCTTCTCCTCCATCAGTTCCTTCATCTTTTTGAATTCGTGGTTCTGCAACTTCGTGTGATCTGCCCTGATGTGTAAACCCAATAAATTTGGCGTAAGCTTGTTTGCTTTTTTCTGAACAGCAAATTGTTTCAGGCAGTTTTGCGCATCCGCCTCTGTTGGTAGTATGATTTTCACTGGTCGTGGTCTGGTTGGTGCCTGTACATATTTTCCCATTCTTATAACTTTTAGACTATCATAATTATTACCAGTTACATTGGAAAGTATCTCATGCACTTTAATTTTTGTAGCTGAGTCATGCTCTCGTGTCTCCTTAGTTGAATCAACATTATTTAAATCGGTAGATAATTCTGCCGGCCAAAATATCATTACGTTTTTCTTCCTCAATGATCTTTCATTTAGTTCTAATATAGTAAGAGATGTAAGTGAGTCACCTGACTGATTTGTTGTTTGTTGATCCTGTATTGTAGAAAGTTTAGCCTTTAACTGCTCAATCTCCGTGATATCGGTTTCTACTGCATCTATTCTTGATGTCAACCTACTGCTACTTTGCTCTACCTCTTTAAATTTCGCATCTACCCTCCTTTTTTCTTCGCTAAAATAATTTTTGAGCTCTTGTAGACAGTTGTCAATAGTTGCCTTAATGTCCATATTCAGTTCCTCTTTCAGGCTCTGAGTATGTAGCTCCAATTGTTCGTTGAGGTATTTTTGAATATTTTTGCTTTGTTGTGCAAAACATGCCTACATTTTTTTGGAGAGCATTTCTTCGAAGTCCTCTTTTAACAGTTGAGTTGGCGATTTGGATCTCGGACTACAGCATTTTGTAAATACACCTTCGGGTAGTTTTTTTCCTTGTCTCGCACATTTAGAGTGGTAGTAGGATCCGCATCAGGCACACGACACCGGCTCTTCCTTAATATCACCATTACACTCACGACAGACTTTGGATGACATGATTGATAGTAAGAGTTTTCTGTTTACTTTGATGTGTAAATACTTTTAGAGGTTAGGTGGCACTGATCAGCTGTTATGGGTGAGGTACTTCTGTGACGTCACAGATGAGACGATCCATATAATGCTTAGAATGCTCCGAATTTACCAAATTAGCCGTACTATTTTTTGAACTTTTCTGAAAATCCACAAATTTTGCAACTAATTTAGAGCTCCGGAATTAAAAAAAAAAATGTTTAAGTAATTAATATTTATTCTGATAGCCAAGTTTTCACCGGATCAACACATTATCACATGAATTCTGAACAAATTTTGTCGGCGATGAATTTTGTTAATGCGGTACGGATACGCATGGAATTCGCGAATTTATTACATAATTTCGATCCTTATTCACTTCAACTTAATAATCCGACCGAACACAGACGAAATCCGATGAAAAACTAACAAATTTTAACACAAAACGCGGAGTTCGACGCAACGTGGTCTCGGGCCGGTAGCCATTAAAAGAATTATGCAAAAATTTAACTTAAAACCAACATACGGGACTGTCTGACAATTTTAGACTTTTCGTTTTTCTTTTAAACAATTCCAGATGATTTGCATAGGTTTTTTGGCGCAAAATACGATTTCGTTTACGAAGAGTAAATATTTTGTCGAATTTTTGAGTAAATCGAGGTAAAAGGCGAGGTCACAGAGTAAAAAACACATTTTTCACACTTTTTGAAAGTCCATAATAAATAATAAGTTGGGCTAGAATCCTTTACGAGGGCCCAAGTTAAAGCTTGGACCTTTTCTTTTAAAGCTATTAAGAACTAAGTTTATTAAGAACCCTATTTTAAGTCACGCGCTGTAACCGGTACTTTTCGCTTTGTGTAAAAAGCACGGGCTACGGCTCACGACTTTAGAAACGGTTCCCAATTTCTCCATGGTAAATTTAAGGGTCGGGTGCTGTTACCCATTTAAGCTACGGTGGAATGGAGATTTCTTTTTCACATTTTCTTACTATATATGCAAAATTGACGATAAATTGTGCAAAACTGCAAGTGTTTACATTTGAATATATAATAATAATATAATAT
Organism: Andricus kollari; assembly: GCA_932074435.1. Classification (NCBI taxonomy): domain Eukaryota; kingdom Metazoa; phylum Arthropoda; class Insecta; order Hymenoptera; family Cynipidae; genus Andricus; species Andricus kollari. The sequence continues at coordinate 12,542 of CAKNWW010236401.1, forward strand.
ATTAGTGCGCATCCAGAGGCCACTCTTGTCACCTCCGACACTCGCGGCCGCTGTGTAAGCATAACAGCGGTAACAGACGAACTGCAAACTACACCATGCTCCTAATTTTGTACCTACAACATCATCGCAAATGATTTCATACATCGTATTAAGTTAACTAATTACATCATCATCCCATCAGTCACTTGACTTAGTCCGTTATATTATATTATATTATATTATATTATACTGTACTGTACTGTACTATACTATACTATAGTATACTATACTATACTATACTATACTATACTATACTATACTATACTA
>CAKNWW010236424.1:0-14273 GCA_932074435.1 Andricus kollari
AAGCACAAAGCCGAGGATATTTAACAAGTTACACAACAAGTTTGAGTACAAGTGTTGCTCTTATTGTGAATTGTCTCCAGAGCAGGGGGTTGAAAATAGTGTGGGCTTGATGCATAAAATTAAAAGCTTCCGTTGTCAGGAGCCTGTTACAGTATACATTAAACATTTTGCAACGCTTGCTTTCACGGCAGGCGATTCAGTTGCAAATTAGCCGATGATGCATCACTCGCTTCTGTCAGAATTCCACAATACGTCATCGTTCGAGCGTGACTCGGTTGCACATAAACAAGTTTGGATTCGCTCGTGAACTAGATGCTCAGCTTGATTGATTACTCAGACAATCTGGTAACTCTGAAATCAATTTATTATACAAGCACCAATATCCAATCCCTCGTTCAAGCTGCGCCGGGTAAATTTTCAATATTCGACCTTTTCGAGTGCCGTCAAGCTTTGATGAAATTTAATCGCGATTTAGGGGTGTCCTATCATCAAGAGCTTCTCAGGATCTTCTATCGAGATTTTCTAGAGGAGACTGTCGGAATATCTTCTTATGTTTGTCTGCGAACAAAATGTATGTTACTTTATTGATAATTATAACGCTATTGCTTGTAATTTACCTAATAATATGAGCAGTACCTAGAAATATTAGTGGTATTATTAAATGTAATAATCATACATTCACGAAATAATAATAAATGAATAAACTAACAAGGGGTAATCCACAAATTACGTAAGGTGTTTTTCATAAATTTTTAAAGCCGCATGTAAGAAACCGTGGGATTTGCAACGACCCTCCCCCAAAATTTTACCAAGATTTTATAAACTTATAGGGAATGAACATACGTATAAAATATAAACTCTGTTAATTAAATAAACTTGGAACCTAAATACAATTATTTTTAGAAAATAAAATGTGTTTAGAATAATAAGTATTTAGTTTTAGCGTAGTCCGAATTTTAAAGTGTGTAGTCCGAAATCAAACAGTGTACAATAGAAAATAAATTTTATTTTTTAAGAAAACCTTCCTGTTATCCAACCTGATATTATAAAAGTATTGAAAATAAGCTTTAATTTTTATTTAAATTATTATTATTAAGGCTTCACAGTCTTTCCATTTTTCTCGAGTTTTCCCTTAAATGCGAACTGAATTAATAGAATTCAATACAAAAATCCAACTATTTATTGTTGAAAGTTCATTCTTTGCGTTTAAAAATTTAACTATTCTGCTGAAAATTCAACAATTTTGTTAAAAAGTCATACTTTTTGGTTGAAAATTGAACAATTTAATTCAAATTTTTTTTTTATTGAAAATTCATATCTTTTTGTTGCAATTCCACATTTTTTTGTAAAAATTACCTGGTTCAAAATTAATTTGTTTCAATTAGAAAATTTAATTTTTTGTTGGAAATTCACATTTCCGGGCTAAAAAATCGACTTTTTGTAGAAAATCCGTATTTTCACCTGGAAAATTGAACAATTTGGTGAAAGTTGAACTAATTTGTTATAGTTCAATTTTTAGTTGAAAATGTATAATTATCGTTAAAAATTCACTTAGTTGGTAAAAAATTTTACTATCTTTCGAAAATTCATTTTTGCGTTTAAAATTCATTTTTTGAACTAAAAATGTAACTATTCCATTTTTGGTTAAAAGTTTTACTATTTGGTTAAAAATATTTGTATTTTGTTAAAAAATTCGCATTTTTGGTAGAAAATCAATTTTCTGGTTAAAAATGCATCTATTTGGTTGAAAATTAATCTGTTATCATTGAGGATTCAAGTCTTTTGTTAAAAATTCGTCTTTTTTGGTTAAATCCTACTGTTTTTTATATAAAATTAAAGTCTTTTTCGGTTGAAATATCAACTTTTACATTTTTTGTAGAATGTTCATCTTTTTAGGTTGAAAATTCAACTCCTTGGTTGAAATCCACAGATCTTTCCTGAAATTTAATTTTTGTGGTTGGAGGTTGATGTAGTTTGTAGAAAAATTGTTGTGATTGAAACTTAATTTTTTTAAATGAAAATTTAAATTTTTGCATTTTTTGTTCAAAATTGATATCTTTTAGTTTAAAAATTCAACTAATTGGTTGAAAAGTTATTTAACTTGTGGGAAGTTCGTCTTTTTCGATAGAAAGTTAATTTGCTTGGTTAAAAATTCTACTCTTCGGTTATGAATTTTGTATATAAAGCTCGACTTTTTGGGTTTAAAATGTAACATTCTGGATTCTGGAACATTTGGTTGAAGATTCAACTATTTTGTTGAAAATTCGTCTTTTGGTTCCATTCATCTGTTTTTGATTTAAAATGAAAATATCTTCTTAGTTAAAATATCAAATTTTACATTTTTAGTTGAGAATTAATCTTTCTTGGTTGATAATTCAACTGCTTCGTTGAAATTTGAACTATTTTGTTAATTCATAAGATATAGCAAAATTTTGCCAAATCCCCTTCCCCAAATCGTATTAAGTTATTGTTGGATCACCAATAAATAAATTCACGAAAAAAATTGAGTTGGCGTAAATTACGTAAGATAGGGGGGACAGTGGAGTTAAAAACTTTACGAGACAAAACCGAGACTGGAGTCCAGAAACCGATACCGATACGAGAAAAACCCGAGGTTTTTCGATACGGTATTGGGACAGTCTCGTATCGAATGGCATCACTACCCTAACGAAGCGAAGTTCAAAATTTTAGAAAATAAATGTACAGTTTTTTATGAAAATAAACAAAATCTACCTTGGCTACGAATCAAACCCAACGGGTTAAAAAATATAAGGTTACATGATATCTGATCATCAGGTATACAAATTTCTGCTCTGATCAGACACTCAGCCATTCACTGCCATTGACCAAGACGTCATAATCGCAATTTAAAATAGACAGTTGTTCCTTGCCGATTATGTCATTGTCAGTGGTATTATCACCCTGAAAATTTTATATAATATTGTAGCTTTGAAATGATGTAGATGGAATTATGTTTCAAGAGAATACATCCTGTTTGCGATTCCACAAAGGGGTACAGACAACGTCACCGATTGGCTCGTCGAATAACCTCATTATTCTATGGGGTTAAATGCCCAAAGGCACTTTAAGGGAAACGGCAATCATTCAATGGCAATTACTCGAGGGTAAACCAAAACGTGGATATAGCAGCTGCGACGATTATTATCACATTCACAGCCTTTGTTCTCCTTTCTCTAATAATTATTCTTCTGAAAAAATTACCATTTTTATCTAGGTATTTATTTATGTATTTGCAAAATGATTTTCTAATTTTGTCTCCATGATCGAGTTTCATTTCATTCGGTTTCTAAGTTCATAATGTAATCCCAGTCTATATTGGTTAACTAAATTGAAATTTTTTTAAAAATATCTTTATAGGTAGTAAAGCGATTAATCACAACTAGGAAAGCATAAATCTTACTTTATGAAATTAATGAAGACTAATACGATTTTATATCCCTTTTATTCTTAGACAGGTCGATTAAAAAAAATGATTGCATTAGAAGAAGACACGACAGGCACCTAATGATATAGCTGACAAACAGTACAGCGTCATCGCCTTTGGATCGATTAAAGCGAAGTAAACAAGAGAAGCATGGAGCATACTAATTATGAATAATTATTAGCTCACTTCGGGTTAGACTCTTGTTTTTCAACCCATCAACGTGCACGTACATTCCTATCCACACAAATGCAATACACCTATGGTAATTTAACAGGCTTAAAGTGGAACGGAACGGATAAATTGCTTTCTCAAAGTCTCATTGCTGACAGTTGTGTGTGTTATTAGGGCCATAGAGTCCGTCATTATACAATTTAAATCGTGCTTTATATCGCACTGCCTCCATTGCCGACAATCGTATTGTTGCACATCGCTCCTTTATTATCTAGTGAAATAATAATCCTTAGTCACCATTTCGCACCCACAGTGGGCATAGATGTAATAGTTGCATTAAATTATTATAATGTACCAACGTTTGTAAGTCACTGTCTGTGTCAAGTGATACGAATAACTCCCAGGAAATAGAAAAACATCTTAATTAAGAAACAACTGCACAATTTAAAGGCATTTGATAATTACTGCAATTAACTCATATAAATTAAGTGTACACTTCCTGTGAATTCTGAATTAGCTTTTGTATTATACGATTAAAATGCGAGGATAATTTGATTAAGGTGTGAATTTTAAGTTATGTTCAGCTTTATGCACACATCAGGTGTAGTTTGGTTTGACAGTTATTCAGTATTATTGTTAATTTATTTTACTATCTAAATTAGTAATAAGTTACTAAAGCATTAGTCCAAAGTCATGTTCTACTATTGTAGCAAAAATGTACCAATTTACAGTTATATTGATACCAATTACCGAGGGTGCACCAACTGTCAAGGATCGACAGATATTTTTTATGATAAATAGTAAATTATAATTAAAATTAAATTTAAAATTATATTATAATAATGCAGGTATTCTAAACCACAAACTCTAAAAAAAACCCATATTTTTAGAACAGAAATTCATTAGAAATTTAATATCTGTAATGAGTCCCTCATGATTGAGGGAAATTCGCCATTTGCTGAATCAGAAATTTTAAAGCACAAATGTGGTCTTTTTGATTTATTCTTTATATTTAAATGGTACTGTAGTGATGAGGATGAATGAAACTTTTTTTAAATAATTATATTATATCAAAATTGCATTTAGTATCTTTTTATATAAATCATCGGTTAATTGACTCAGAAACTTAATATTTCTAGTTTAAATTCACAAAAATTTTCCTTCAGTTTTATTCATTTTTTCAGAGTTTATAGTTTTTATATTTTAAGAGAAAATGTTTTTATCTTGACGCTGAAGTAAAATTATATTAAGGTATGTTAATATTAAAGAGATACAAATTAGTTTTAATTGTTTATTATTTTAAAAGGAATGGATAGTTGCGTTTCAAATATATGATACAGCTATATTGAAAAAATTTTAATTGGTAATATCCAAGAGATACTGACAAGAAATTATTAAAGCTCTATTAGATTTTTAGGGAAGAGTGACTGATTACGGGGGTATCGAAAAAAACCCACTGTTTTTTTGTTTTGTTAATGCATCGCCTAAGCTTGTTCCATTTTGTGAAAAATAAATGTGTATTTATGTTTTATTAAAAAAAAATTGTAATCTGCCGTCCTGGTATCTTAAACAGCCCCAAAATGATTATAACAATTAATTGTCGTTAATTTCTTCAAAACTAATAAGTGTTTTGCAGCAAATACCACTAATTGTACCAGACGCTGATAAAAAAAAACTTGACTTAAATAGCTGAATAGCTACAAATTTCCACGCAATTCTTTGGATATTTCAGTACTTAAATGTTATGGTACAGTACAGGAAAGTGAAAAATGGAAGATATGATGTTTTAAAATTTAACCCCTGCAAAGAGTAGTTTTTCACGATTAGGGGTAGTATTTTTGGTCTTATTGGGCAACGGCCATACCACGCTGGAAGCACCAGTTCCCGTTAGATCACTGAAGTTAAGCAGTGTTGGGCGCGGTAGTACTTGGATGGGTGACCGTCTGATACTACTGCGTTGCTGTTGGCGGTCGTGGGTGTGGTGAGCCCACACTTGTAGTTATTTACTACAAGAAACTATCCACCTAAAAAACACTACCCGCATCGGGTAGTGTCACGCTTACCCCTAGAGGCTCGCCGAAAGGGAAATAGCTTAATGATATATATAATATATTGGGCAAAGATTTTTTTTCTTAGCGTCAGGTATAATCAGTTGTATTTCCTGCAAAACACTGATTATTTTTAGGGAGATTAATATTAATAAATAGTTTACATCATTTTAAGTTTTTTTTTATAAATTAAAGCAAAAATACGTATTTTGTTTTTCAGTAAATGTAACAATTATAGAGAGTATGTGATAAAAACAAAGAATAATGTGTTTTTTAGAACACCTTACCGATTACTGGCGAGTTAAATATTAAATAAGTTATTTAAAATATACATACTTTCTAATATCCATTTTTTTACTGCTAAAATAAGAGTAGTTAAGGTTTGAAATGGGATCTTATCGCGAATGGTAATTTGCTACTGAAAAATCCGCCAAGTATTTCAACAACGTGATGCTTTAGATCGTTTGTTTTTTAGTATCATGTAAAAATGATTATGTCCAGCATTAACGAGTAAGAAGCTCGATAAGGCCATTCTTAGCACGTTAGAAATTTTATAGCCTCTCGGCAATGTCTGTTACACATGCTTATTATTATTTTGTAAAATGAGAATAACATGTACTTTAAAACCCTCCCGGCTCGGTAACGCCCCTGAGGGGTCTCAATACGCACGCCTTAGTGCCCTCGGTTCCGCAATGTATGGACATACGTTTTACCACATACATGAGCCAGGCGCAATAATACAGACAATGCCCGAGCATGTTGGAATATTAAGGTAATCGTCGACTCCACGGGCGTCCAACGGCTGCATTAATACCCATGTAAATTATACAACCGGCCGCACAAACCTATAATGTAGGAACATTATTCCGTAATTTATTGATGGTATAATAATTACCCGCGACTATCATAATTACTGTAATGATCGCCTGTATAAACAACGCTGAGGCATTACTGGCCCAGCCGAGACATTATATCTAGGAGTGATTAAAGCGAAAGTTACTCGCCACAGCGGCCTAGCACGAAACACTTTTAAAGTGCCTTTTATGTATGCACTATGCATGTGTGATGTGCGTATCCGAGAAGAACCTAGTACTTATTCATAAATTGCCGTTGGTCTAACACCTTGCAAACTTACTTGGAATTCACCGCCTTTTGCTTCCGCCACACGTTACGCTCTTTCATTATTATTTTCGTGGAAAGATTGAATGAATATCAATGTTTCATGAAATTTACTTGCTGATTTAGCGTAGTTCCTTTACAAATTAGAGTAGTTGGAAAACTACACTACCTTCCACTATGGGCCATCCGTAAATAACACTGAAAAACAGTTTTTATTTTAGAACCGATATTTTGTTCCAAGAAGCTGCAAAAAAAAGGAACCTATATTGCCGAAAAGAAACCCAAAATGATAAATTCTTCCAAAGGAACTAAAAGGGTGAGTTCTAATAGAGACTTTTTGTACAGAATTCATTTTCTGCCTCGACTCACATCGAAGATTTTACTAGTTACTGTTACTGATGCGCCTTTTACTTTCTAACACAGATTTAATGATACTGCACTGTAAAAAAATTTAATAGAAAAATACAATTATAGAGATAAGTCAATCTGGAAAGAAAGATAATGGCCATGAGATGTGACAGTTTTCAAGGTTATGGTGAAAAATTTTTCCGCACTGCATATATCTTTCCTGTCGCTATCTATAGGATATCAAAGAACTTAAAAAGAACCCTCAAAAAGAGAAAGCTTAAGATCTAGCTGTTAAATAAACGTATTTTTCAGAATTAATTGCAGAATCACAAAATACAGCTTATTTCTTGATTCCAATTATTATAGTTTCAGATCCGGTAACATAAAGGTTTTTCATAATTTTATGGTTTAAAAGTTTAATTTCCACATTTCACTTTCATACTTCAAGACGTGAAAATTTAATTACATTTAAAGTGTCTTTTTTGACTAAAGTAACTGATTTAGAATTCCATAAAATCGTACAACAATACCGTGTCACACGGTAACACGGTTTTATTATTAGAAGAAGCATTTTTTGCAGGTGACTTTATGAAGAAAATATTAATAGAAATATGTAATTTTCACCAGTAAAACACTTGATTGATAGGTTAAAACAGGCAAATATATTTTTTGAAATGATACAAATTTTGTTGCATAACCTGGTCATCCACTAACACAAAAGTTATTTGCAACAAATGAAGTTAGTTGAAAAGTGGGAAAATAATCGATATTGCCCATATTTTTTAATTTTAAAGTGGTTTTAAATGAACTATGTTTTGCAACATGAAAAGGATTTTTTAATCTACACTCAGAAAAAGATTTGGTTGAATTAACAAAATTTTTGTTGTTCCAACCGCCATAGAATACTCTCAGCCCGAAACCGCCGCGAAAACAATTCTCGGAAGCTGTAAATCCGAACTCATTCAATCCAAGTTCCAGTGTCTATATGAAAGAAAACAGTTTTTTGGTTCAAGACGTTTTTTCTCTGAGTGCATAATCTCAATAAATGAACATAAAAAAAATTAATTGATTTTTCACTAAAATTAATCTAAATAATTAAAATACTTTGAGGGTATAGGTACTAAAATTGTTTAAAAAATTAAAATTAGTTACGAAATTACTGGGCACTTTTAAACTCCGTAAAATTAAGGAAATACTCGAAAATCTGATAAAATCTGGTAAAATCCTTCAAAAATTCCTCGGTAACTTTTCAAATATCCTAAAACCTTATATGTCCTACAAAATCATTCCATATCTTCCGAAATTCTAGGAAACTTTTTAAAACCGCATACAAATTTGGTTAAATGTCTTAAAATAATTAAACTCCTTAGAAATTCCTTGACATTTTTTTACTCTCTCGAAAACCCCTTGAAATCTTTAAAAATACCTTAAAATATTTAAAATCCTTTCAATTGATTGAAGTCTATTGGACATTATATAGAGTCTTTTAAAATCCCTTTAAATATTTCAAAACATTTGAAATCTTTTGAAATCTCTTAACATTTTTCGATGCTCTTAAAAATTCCGCGGAGTTTTTAAAAAATACCTTAAATTCTTTCAAATAATTGTAATTCCCTTAGAATATTTGAAATCTAATGAATATTTTTTTCGAAATCCTACGAAATCCCTCAATTCTTGTGAATAAATTCTTTGAAATACATTAAAATATTGTAAGACCCCGTGAAATGACATCAAATATAATATTATTTGAAATCTCTTGAAATATTTGAATTCCTATGAAATCCTTTGAAATCCTTTGAGCCTTTAAAACCCCTGGAATTTATTGAAATCCTTGGAAATTTGATGAAATACCTAGAAATTCATTTAGAATCCTTTGAAATATTTGAAAATGTTGCAAATTTTCTGGATTCGCTTTAAATCTTTAAAAATGTTCTTAAACCTTATAAATCATATATGAAATCCTTCGAAATCTTCTGAAATTCAAATAAATTCTTTAAAACCGCTTGGTGTTTGAAATCCTTTGAAATCCCCAGAACTATTTGAAAATCTCCTCCAATCTTTGAAATCCTACGAAAATCATTCATTCTTTTGAAATTCTTGGAAATTTATAGAAATATGATCAAATGTTCCTAAATGTTTGATATCGATTGAAATCCCATAAAAATCCTTTTACATTTTGTGAAGTCCCTTCGAATCATTAAAAATACCCTAAAACATTTGAAATCCTTATAGATTTTAGGAAATTAAATATTTTCTGAATTTTTTAAAACCCCTTGAAATGTTTTAAATAATATTAGTTTCCAGTCCGCTTCTGCAAATATTATATGCAAACTAAGGGCGTGAAAAAATCAAAAAAAAAATTTTAAGTTTCATATTTTAAGCCTCGATAAGCAGATCTAATTGCTATTTTGACTGTAAAATGTCTTAAATGTTTTATATAAAAAGATTTTCATTAAATACAAAAAATCATAATTATAAAATAAGACCGTAATTCTTAATCTCACAAATAATTATTTTTAAACACATTGTAACGAATATAAATAGAAGAAAAAGGTTTTATGTTGATTTGAAATGCTTCTTTCCATTCAATTCAAATTCGAATTATTCCAAATTTTTTATTTTTATCCATATATGTAGTATAATGATTAAAAAAAATAGTTACAATATACTAATTGTATTTTGTAACTGCGACACACCGCATTTAAAATTCTTATAGAAAGATGTGAAAAGAAAGAGATAAATTTGTTATTTTATTATATATATATTTATTATATATTATTTGTTTTGTGTGTGTTTCAATTCGAAAATCATCGTTTTGTCTTATAAAATGAATAACCCTAATGTGTTATCAATATAGGAAAGATTTATTCTTAAAAATAGATATTTCAATCTTTCCAATAAGGATTATTATTATTGATGCTGGATCTGTTTAAAAAAACCTTATAACGTCTTTATCGATAGGGGTAACCACTTGAAATATTGCTAATAATTCCTATCGATTTCAAACAATTTAGATTATTAAAGGTATTAAAGGTAATATTGCTAACTTGCAGTATTACTGTATTTAGGTTTAAAAACCTTTTGAAAAAGGTATCTTTTGAAAAACGTTTTAATTAATAAATTTTGAGTTGTGAAGAATCTTTTGGCTCATTTTTTATTTAATTTTTATGTGGTTAAGATCACACAAGATTTTAAGGGATATTAAGATTTAAAAAGATTACAAATCTTTCAATATTTTTCAAGCGATTCAAAAACATTTCAAAATGCATCATAATTTCAAAAGATCACAAGGGATTTAAGAATATTAAAAACATTTCAAAGGATTTTAAGAGATTGCACAACATTTCAAAAAATATTAATGCGATTCAAAGGGTTTTCATATTTGAAAGGGAGATTGTAAATAATTCCAAAATATTTTGCGGGATTGAAAAAGATCTCAAGTTACTTCGAAAGATTTTAAGGCAATCCAACAGATTGCAAAACACTTCAAAGGAATCTAAAGGTTTTCAAAAGATTTAAAGGCATTTCAAGAGATGTAAAAGATTCCATGGATTTCAAAAGATTTCTCCAGATTGCCTTACGAACTAATTAATGGGAAAAAGTGACTGAGTTTGGAAGCAAAAGTTGTGTAGAATTTTTTAGACTAGCACTATAAAAAAGAATTATATAACCAGAATTTGTATTACTTACTTGCTATTTTTGAATTTTAAAGTATTTTTTTGGCATAGTGATGAAAAGTTTGTCCGATGACAGATTATTATTTTTCAAGGAATAAAGTTCCTTTCACTATTCTTTTACTGAATCCTTCAATTCATCATACTCTTGGCTTTTAAACTGTCTAATGATTAATTCTCATAATTCTCATCAAAATGATATTTTAACTGTTTTTATGCGAAGTGTCATTCGGTATGAGTTAAATACATTGTAGACAGATTAGGCTTGGGTATGAAAGTAATTTTTTTGCATTTAGGTTGCAATAACTATCATGATTGCAATTTAAATACGACACAGTTTGGATGAGTTCGTATCATTTTTATAAGATATACAAAATAATCACTGTATAAATGAAAAAGTGTTTTGGAATAACAGCTTGGATTATTGGTTCATGAATTTATAAGTAATGTCCTTCGAAAACTGATTGGAAAGACTTAAAATTTTAATATTCACTTCGTACCAAAAGAGTACCATCTGAATAAAATTGTAACGTGTTAAAAAAGTATAAAATATAGGATAAATGGCTAATATCCTTCATGTGAAGACATTGCTATCTTTGAAATGAATGTTCCAGCTTTAATTTGATATGTAATATTTTCCCCACTTGTTCATCATTAACCAATATTAGGACTTCAAATGTTTTTCTATCAACCTTGTACTGATTCCCCCTACATATAAACAATTTAAAAAAAAGGTTAAACAACCACCGCAGGGTCCTACTGGGAGCAACTGCCATTTAAAAATTACACCGGCTCCCAGCAGAACCGTGATAAATCACACCTAGGGCCAAATTAGTTAATAATTTTGTTTCCGCTATTGACATAAATGTCGAAAATGATACTCTCCCATCTTGAACCTTCTACCCCTTCTTCCAAATTTTTAATTCTTTATATTTGATATTGAAGTATTTTTTGTTAATATTTTTTAATCCACAGTTTTACCAAATATTCAAATAAAATATCTTTCCGTGCGGTTCATTTGCAGAAAATGAGAGAGCACGATACATATTTTATGGATCAACGTTCTTTATGAGACGTTTTTGCTACCGGCATACTCTCCTTTTTAAATCAAGGGCAGAAATGATTATCACTCAAGTCCATATATTTTACCAACACTACACCAACTTTGTGTAAGAAAGGCGATCGTAAAACGTTTTTCAGAATCATAAATATATTAGCATGGATGCAATTAATGACAAACAAGTTTATAATTTGCAATTGTTTATAGGTATTTTATTTACTATTACTAAATACTTATAATTACTATTTACGCACTCTGCAATTAGACTCACGGAATATCATTGACTTTTAATAAATGGAAATTTATTTTCTCGTAAATTCTTTCAGGGAAGAGAAATAATTATGTTCAAGTTTATTAATAAACTCAAGAGATTATTCTTTTTCCGTTCTCTCCTTTATTTTTTGAAACGGAATAATGTTTAATTCCGTCCAGCCTGAAAATATACGACAGATTCTATAATACTATAATCTTTTACACCCACTTGAAAATTGAATCTTACATAATACATGAACATTTTAGAAATTTAGACAGGAAAAAATGTTGTCAATAAATTCGAAACAACAAAGTGGATCGTAAAGTAAAATATATTTTCGAGTGATAATTTATTTTTCAAATGATGTGTTATTGAGTTGACAATTTTTCTAACTTATTTCATAAAAGTTGCAGTTAGTCACGCTTTTTTTCGCAGTCGAGTTTTCGAGAATTCTCTGTTTTATATATAGGGAATAGGACCTAAAGAATTCATCAAAGGAGATTATCAGGCTTTGCTCTCACATCGATTGAAGTCGTCGGAATATTGTAGTACTACTAGACCTAAGGCAACTCTATTTCCACTTGCACCTCAACTCATGCTCCCTATTTTTTTTATATTTCCATAAATTTCCCTCTCCAAATATTCGTTCACATTAAGAGAAAAATATATATCAAACTTTTGTCTCAGAATGTCCTGCATATTTATGGATTCTTGTTAGAGAGATTCATCACACAAAGCTCGAACCCTCCCGTTTGACGTCATAAATACGAACACCCTATGAAACGCTTAAGATTTCAATCAGAAATATGTTGCATTTTCAACAAAATACTTTAATTTTTAAACAAAAAGATTGATTTTCTACGAAAAGAGATGAATTTTCAACGATAAAGTTGAGTTTCCAAGCTAAAAAGTTGAATGTTTTAGTGAACACTTGACTTTTGAAGACAAAAAAGATAAATTTTTAACCAAAAAATATAATTTTTTAACCTAATAAGTAAATTTTCAACAACCAAAAAAAGACATTGTTAGACTAAACATTTGGATTTACAACCAAACAGTTAAACTTTCAAGTAAGACGAATATTTATTTTCAACCAAATCGTGGAATTTTCAAACAAAAATAAATTAACTTTAACCACAGACACATTTTTAAACAAATAGAATTTTCAAGCCAAAAAGACGAATTTTTTAGAAGACAGTTGAACTCACTACCAATAACGTTTTTACCGAAAATCCGGAATATTCAATGCAAAAAAGATCAATTTTCAATCCAGAAGGACGAATTTTCAACAGATTAGTTGGTTTTTCGAACAAAAAAGGTAAGTTTTTAACAAAATAGTGTAATTTGCAACCAAATAATTAAATTGGCAACAAAATTGTTGATTTTTAGGAATGAAATGAAATTTGTCACAAAATAGTTAAATTTTCAGCTAAAATGATGAATCTTCAGCAGGGAAATCTATCTTTAACAAAAAAGTTCAACTTTCAACCAAGTAGTTAAATTTTCAATAAAAAAATTTGAAATCTCAACAACAAAATGTAATAGTTATTATTTCAAATAAAAGAAGATTTTAATTTTGAATAATAAACAGTCGAATTTAAGCAAAAAGATAAATTCTGAACGAAAAATGTAATAGTTGATATTTTAATTAAAAAACACAAATTTTCAACAAAATGGATGGATCTTTAAATAATAAACTAAGTTTGTAACAAAGGAGTTCAACTTTCAACAAAGTAATTGAATTTTCTATCATGATGATTATTTTTCTACAAAAAAAAGACAAATTCACCACAAAATACATAAATTTTTCGCCAAATTGTTGAATTTTAAATTAAAAACTATTAATTTTCAACCAATAATGGAATACTTACATTTTCGGTTGAAAAAATTAATTTTAAACCAAAAAATAATGAATTTTCAACAAAATAGTTAAGTCTTCAAACAATAAAATGGATTTGTAACAAAGTATTTCAACTTTAAACGAAAATAGTTGAATTTTCTTATTGGGTACTATTAATTTACTTCGTATTCAAGCGAAAAAAACGAGAAGGTGAAATTTCTTGAAAACAGGAGAAAAAAGAATAATTCTTTAAAAAAGGGTTGATGTCACATTCTGCGCTAATCCCTCCCCATCTACCTCACAAATGACCACAAA
>CAKNWW010236534.1:7294-23130 GCA_932074435.1 Andricus kollari
CTTTTGGTCGAAATTTCATATTTTTTGTTAAAAATGAAACTATTTGGTTGAAAATCAATCTATTTTGTTTGAAAATTCACCTTTTGTTTGTGCAAATTCATATTTTTTGTCAAACAATTAATCTTGTTAGTATTACTATTAGTATCAATATTCATAGTTTTTGGATGAAGTTTAATGTACTTGATTTAAAATTGCAAACTTCTTTTTTATAAATACCTTATAAGGAAGTTGCGACGGTTGAACCCGGAATATTCTGTTAAGTTAGTCGTTCTGATCATCGGTGCTCTTGGAGGTGCCAAGCTTTCATTGGTTAATTAATAGCCTGAAAAGCATCCCTGAGTGTCAAAAAAATGCTAGGGCGCTTGCTGTCCTCAGGGTGTATGATACTTTTGCCGGGTCATCGTATTAAGTCCATCGCAGACTGTAACCACCTGTCTCACGGTCATGAGGCGTGGTTAGAGCTGAAATTTTACCGCGATTTCCCCGAAAGCGGGTTCAATTTTTCAGTGTGGCATCCACTCCCGTTGAAATCCCGCCGTTGTCTTTAATACGAACTTTTAATTATATATATAATGAGAAAATTCATAAATAAAAAGAGCGTTAATAATTTGAAGAAAGTTTTAAAAAGGGATTCGGGTTCGTAACGGATACAATAGGACCATTATCCGATCGTCACATCACTCAGGGTGCCGTTTAGGTGTTGAAATCAGCACAAACAGTCCCTGAAAGGGCCCGGGCAGCCTATTGCCGTTTCTGAATGCCATTTCAGTGCTGTGCGATCGTCAGGGTTGTCTGAAACATGGTATAGGGGAGTTTTTGGGGTCGTGGATTTCGAATTTGACGTCAAAAATACCAAATGTCGGATTCAATATGGAACTCATATATATTTTGGCCATTTTTAGTGGTTCCCGGCCCACCATGCGCTCTCTTATTTATGCATGAATATTTAAGTTGTATTACAAAAGTAGCAAAAAGTAGCAGGTTTATCTTAAAGTATAGATTTCACGCAACACATACAGGGTATATTTTGCTCTGTAAGATGTGGAAGTTCGGGGAACTATGAATCGGAAGTGGACACTCTGTTATAAATGATAATATGTCAATAAAAAAGATGAATGTTACAATTTATTGTCAACTTTCTCAACTTATCTGTGCTGTGGTATACTTAATTTGCAAACATCAATAAATGAGTATAAAAAGTAAAATTTAAAAATTAAATATAAATTAATATATCAATCAGTATAATACATGGTCATAGCAAAATATTCCGTCTCGGATGAGACCCACTTAACTTGTTGTAAAATATTTAAATCTAAACTTAGGCTACTGCCTCTTTTTTTTATTCTAAATTTTGTCACAAAAATAGAAAACGGAAATTGCGGAAAAAGCAAACACGAAAGGTTGTGACAATAGAATATTAAGTCTTGTTCTAATAATTGCTCTTAACAATTTGAAATAGATTTGCGCATCATGGAACTGCAAGAATTTGTGAGAAACTTCGTTTTGGTGTCCACCTTTTTAAAAATAAACGGAAATGACGTAAGTCACGAAGTTTTAATAAATTAAAGAAGGAAGTAAGGGATAACAATAGAGGAATTTACAAACTTACTGAAATTTTAGTTTATCTGTGGTTGGAACATTGTCGTTATCCTTTTTATTGGTGGTGGTATCTTCCTTCGAGAATGTACCTTTTCTAGAAACTCGGGTTTGCTGATGAGCGACAGGCCTTGTAGAGTAGGATTGATTTCTCTTCCTCGACTATTGTATTGTTATACAAAGGATTGGCAACGAATTTCATAGGAGGGTTTTCTTGATTTAAGGGGTCACTGACTTGAATTATGTTTGGAATTGAAACAATTCTAGCCTTTTTTGTATTGAGTTTTAAACTAAACCCACTGATTCAAATTTTTTTATAACTGGTTCAATTTTGACTAAGTCCAACTTATTTATTTTCCGCACTGATTTAAAAACGTTGCGGAGTAATTTGAGCAGCGATTCGACGGAAGAATTAAACTGTTTTTTAAATTTGCACCAATATCAGTGAAATAGTTAGCAATTGTTCAATCAAAAAAATGTTGTATTTTTTGTGTACTTTTAACTGTTCTGTTTATGATGAAAAGTTGCGGGTTGGTCAATTTTCAAGTGTGTTTTTGGCCAGTTTCTAGCGTTCTCTGGTCCATTGTGGTTGCACCTTTCACTAGATTTTGTTCACATATTGTTATCATCGTTATATTTCATCCATTATTATATCTGTAAAAACATGTATTGTCTCATAGTTTTTAAAATTATGAAACTTTGTTTCATTTCTGTACAACCAGGTCCCGGTTAGAATAATTATATTTATATCGGTATCTTTTTTTTAATAGGGAAATTACACGTCACGAACATCAGATTATGCCACTGATCATTCCACTTAAATGAAATTTGGTGAAATTATAGTACTATATAAGAGATATTTTGAGAAACGGATTTTTTTTAATTAAATTTTTTTTTAGGAATTACGCCCTATTGAATTCTTGGGTTAGATTTTTTTCGAAATATCGACACTTCTGGAACCGATAATTAAATTTATATGAAATTTGGAGGTATTAGAGATGAAATTATACATTTTCAAACTATAAAACTTTAAATAAAGATTTCGAAATATTTCCTGAAAAAAAGTCCAAACCAATTTTTGATTTAATTTTTGTGATATATTCTTCTTTTAACTTTTGTTATATAAGAATATAAAGATTCCTTATGAAATCACCTTTCATTCAAACAAAAATTGGTGGAAACTCTACTGATTCCCAAGATATTGTCATTTTAGTGAGACCATTCGCTGCGCTGCGCTGTCAGTATCGCCACTCAAACGATAGGAGTTGCAAATTTTGTTTTATCTTCTCGGAAAATTTTTTTCCATGTTAATCGTAGTTTGGGTTCAATACATAAGAGTGCGTGAACTAAACAAAATTGACTTGTAATGATAATTGTTATAAACAAGTTCTATTAAAAAACGCTGAAAATTATAGATTGCTCATTCGCAAAGTATATTTCGGCATTAATATTGCTCACTTTTATCGGCAAAGTGATACTTGATCATGAAAATATATCTCCTGATATTATTTGTTAATTTTATAAGCAAATTTCCAGTATTAACATTTGAAGTCAACAAAAAATAATTTTTTCTCTCAATTGTCCTTAATTTATGTTGCCAGTAAGATTTAGAATTTAGTATAAGGAAACTTTGTCATTTATTATTATTTGTTAATTTTGTAAACAAATGTCAGCCAGTGGTAGCAGTGACATGATGTTATGCCTGTAACTTTCGGCAGTGTCACGTCGTGACTTACTTAGCTCATATCCTTTTTATCTCTCTATAACCATTTTTAGGAAAAGTGGATCGAATATGACAATCACTTTTAGAATAGGGTCAGAATAGGCGGAATCACTGAGAAATTGTAGCAAATCATAATCAAGCATGTTTAACCCCTTCATTTAAAAGGCGGATACACATACGGGAAAATATCATGTCATCCCACTAATTCTGTTAAACCTTAAAGGTTTCCTGGAAATCGTATACTAAACTAAAAAGTGGCACGCATAATCAATATAGAGGCGGAGACACATACAGGGGGAACACAACGTCCGCCCCACGGAATCTGTCAAACCTCGAGATGCTTCCTAGAAATCGTCAACAACCTGACAAATACATTATCTAGGAGGAACGAAAAGAACACATCTAATCAATATGAGATCGACACGCATCCTCTCCTAGATAAATATCTGCATGAAGGATGCTTAGCTCGACACGCATCCCTTCTTAGGCAGAATCTCCCAACCACCCACAGCATATAAAATAATAGATTTCGGCGGTTGGGAAATCACTCTTGGGTCTGAGGTCAGTCTTTGCGTTGCAAGCACTTCTCGGACTCTCGTTTATTTGCAACCACCTTGTGCAACAGTTAAATCGGTTTCCGTCGCATCTCCGAGTTTTTTTCAACCCTTGAGTCAGTGATCGTTTACTAAAACCGCAGTTATCATTTCGTTCTCCAAGTACAGTTCTCGTCTCGTTCTCCAAGTACAGTTCTCGTCTCGTTCTCCAAGTAAAGTTCTCGCCTCGTTCTCCAAGTGCAGTTCTCGTCTCGTTCTTCAAATACAGTTCTCCAGACCAGAAACGCTATTAAGGATACTACTTGCAGATCAAATTCTCTCACACATCGAAATTTCCAGGTAAGGTCTAAGGTCACTTTCTTTCTTTTCTTCTAATTGTTGACTGTGTTTCCTTTTCCTCCAATACATAAGCTGTGTTCTTTCAGGAACAGAACAAGAGGAAAAAAGCAGAATTCACCCTCGTCACTTCCGCCTTCCAAAATATCAAATCATTATTTAAAAAAATATTGCAAATCTTGAATATTCTCATAAATTGTAACTTGTTCGAAGGGAATTAAATAAACTTCATTCTGGTATGTAAAAATTGGATTCACCGCCGATCGTTTGGCCTTCCCTGTTCCCTTAGTCCAAAGCTTTAGCTCTGTAGATAAATCAGGGGGATAAAAAAAATATAGTATAGACCTCTTGCGACCCGTAGGACGTAACAGATCTAAATTTTTGTTGCATCGGCCGGGAAACTCAAAAAGGCCAAATGAATCCCTATTGCATACTTCAAGGAAGGTTAACTCTTTGTTTGTAATTTAAGTAAATCTGGAATTAAGAAACTGACGACCAAGATCCTTCTTTGTATTTAATATTTATGATCTAAAAAATATGCCAGTGTTACAAAATATATTCTTATCCATTCACAAAATATACCCTCATGTCCGATAAAGCTTTGACACGAAAGGACGCACACGAAGTCAAATCAGAGCGCAAGCCGATTCCCGGGATTTGAATACCGAGTCAAAAATTAGACGCGGTATTTCATTTACTTTGGGAGAAAACCCTAAACGCAAGGTGGTACACAGTCCACCCCTTGATAATACTAATTTTAAAATTTCGGGTAAGCATTTTGCGGAATCTTTGTATGAAACTTTGACTAATACTAGCGATTTGTGCCTTGATAAAACCAGTGTAAACTTGAGTCTATTAAATAAAAGTGAGGGTAATCAAACTCGAGGTCTCAATCAAACACCTAAATATCAGACTCAAAAGAAAATAAGTTTCGAAATCAGGGACTCACCCTCCTTACATCATTTAATGAATCATCAAGTTTCTAACGAAAGCAGTATAATAAGCTCTAGTGATATAAATGCGAGCAAACCTCTAGCTGAATTCAATAACACTCTCGCAGTTGCAAATTCCACAATCATAGCTGCAGGAAACTCTCTGTCTGAAATTGACAACCAGCCCTTGTTCCCCAGTACCCAAGACTCCTCATCCCCTACAAGGAAAACTTTTGCAGGTTCTGAATCAACCCCCACGAATAATACGAACCCTTTTTTACGTTTCGTGCAGAATCATACCACTCCCGCGATAGATAACATTCAACCTAACATGTCAATCCCTAATAATCAACAAGTCTCCCTACGAGATGCATTAGAAGTTGTACCTATTTTTGATGGGCGAACCTTGACCCCAGCAAATTCTATTGAAGGGTGTGAAGAGGCAAAGAAAATGCTACCTTCCATTCCTGTAATAGAGCAAAATTTGGTTAAAATGATCCGAAGTAAAATAATTGGGGAAGCGAGAAAAAGCATTTGCGGGTTCACTTTTGTGAGGGTCGACGAATTAGTCAATAGATTAAAGAAAATGTATTCCCCTTACAAAAATGTATATAAGTTACAAGGCGAGTTAGGTAGCACATATATGTGAGAAAAGGAAAGCGTATTATCGTATGCCACTAGAATCAAAGAAATTGCGGATCAAATCATTGACGCGCATCGTATAAATAATGGAGGATTACTGGATGAGGGATTTAAGACAGGATTAGTAAAAGATCTCGTTCAATGTTTTATGCGCGGACTAAGACCCAAACGTGAAATTAGGGTGGAGAAAGGAGACGTATTTAGAGACGTTACGGACAAAGCTATAGAAATTGAACGGAAACTTAATGCAGCCTCGGCTCTACGAAAACGAAATCTTTACAGAGAAGGGCCGGCTGAATTAGAAAAGAATAATAAAATTTGTGAAAGAGAGGACAAATCGGCTAGGGTAAATTACGCACAAGCAGAGGTGATAGTGTGCCAGATATGTAACAAGACGGGTCACGCCGCGCCCACCTGTCGAGCACTCGGAAATGTTAACCAGCGCACACAACCCCCTTCTAACAATTTGCCCAATCTCTTCACACCTTCTCCAAATGATAGACGATTACATGAACCATGGAGTAATAGAATACCTCCTCCCATGAGAAATCAATGGTCGCCGCCACAAGCATAAAATAATCAAGGTCAATTTCAGCATAGAGATAGGGCTATGTGGGCACCTCAAGAACCACGCAATTTGGCAGCCCATCCATATCCCAACCCTCCTTTAAATCCAACGCAAAATACAAATAGTTTGATTTGTAATTACTACAAAAAACCGGGCCACATGCTCAAATATTGTCGAAAAAGGCAATATACCAATAAAATGCGCGAACAATTGAATCCTCAACAACCTCAAGGGATGTCAGGAAACGGGCAAGAGCTCCCCAGGCAGGATGCAATTTTAGTAAAGGAAATATAATACCGTCAATTGTTATCAAAGCTTTAGGTTTATAAAAACCCCGTCCGTTTAATGATCGATACGGGCGCCGGACTGAACCTCTTACAGGAGACTATGATTGGCCCCTCAACTCCAGTGAACAGATTTAAAATTCTAAGATTAACAGGAATTAACGAACATCCTGTCCACACTTTGTGACAAGAAAGGTAGAAGTCTTCGGGTACTGAACGACTGTTAATATAATCCCGAAGGAAGTTCCGGTTGACGATGACAGTGTACTAGGTTCAGAATTTTTGATCGAGAATAATGTCAAAATTAACTATGCAACGAGATTTCTGGAAGTCAGCGAAATCCAACATCCCTTTTCCTTAAAAGACACAATTATATTACCTGCAAGATCAAGATCTGACATTTATTTAACCATTGAAAACAAAGAAAAGGAAATGGGTTACATTCCTCAATTATCAGTCGGGTCGGGAGTATTTTTAGGGAATGCATTAGTTACCAATAATCAAGGTAGGGCTTATGTAAAAATTGCAAACACTCAAATGGAACCAGTAGAAATGCGAATCCCACAAGTAACCCTCGAGGATTTTAAACAATTAGTAGAGAAACCTTTTGATTCAGAGTCACAAAGCGAATTCAATGTTTCAAAACCCGCGGAAGAAATATGCAATGATTTTAGCAATTTCGAAGATACTTCAACTCCAGGAACAAATTAAGGATTTACTTCCATTACAGCATTTAAATACAGAAGAATTAGAACACGTAAAAATGTTAGTCGAAGAACATGCGGAACGATTTCACATCTCCGGAGAACGACTCACCGTTACCAGTGTTCTCCAACATAGGGTACCAACGACCGACGACCAACCAGTTTTCATGCGTCAATATCGATTCCCGCTCATACACAAGGAGGAATTACTGAGACCAGCCAACGACCTATTAAAAAAATAAATTATTAAGCCTTCGCAATCCCCATTCAACACCCCTGTATGGATTGTTCTTAAAAAGGTGGATTCCCAAGGTAATAAAAAACGGCGAATGGTCCTTGATTTTCGAAAATTGAATGAAAAAACCGTAAGTGACTCGTATCCTCTTCCAAACATCCACGATATTTTAGACGAGCTGGGAAATGCACAATATTTCTCAGTTTTCGATCTTCGGGATTTCACCAAATCAAAATGAGTCCAGAAGATTCCCATAAAACGACATTATCCACCCCGTATGGTCATTACGAATTTGACAGGATGCCATTCGGTCTTAAAAATGCCCCAGCTTGCTTCCAACGGCAGATAAATTACCCTGTCTGGTTTAATTGGGACCGATATATTTGAGTATCTCGACGACATTGTCATCTATGCAAATTCATTAGAGAAACACCAACGAAAATGTAATACACTTATGGAGAGATTACGCTCAGAAAATTTAAAATTACAACCAGACAAATGCGAGTGTTTACGTCCAGAAGTCATTTACTTAGGTCACATTATTGGTCCCGAAAAATGTCAAAAATATAAAAGAATTTTTGGGGCTCGCCGGATATTATCGCCGTTTTATACAGGGTTTCTCAAGAAAATCTGCACCTATGACTCACCTTCTGAAAAAGGACGGTCCCTTTAAATGGACAGACAATCAACAAAATGCATTTGACGCACTAAAAAATTAACTATGTGAAGAACCTCTTTTAGGAAGACCGGATTTTGATAAGCCATTTATCCTTGCGACGGATGCATCAGGGTTTGCGATAGGCGAAATATTATCTCAGGCGGAAATTGGAAGAGATAAACCAGTAAGTTACGTATCCAGAGCACTAAATGTTCATGAAGTAAAATACGACACGTATAACAAAGAGGCTTTAGCAATTGTATTCTATATTGCGCATTTTCGGAACTATCTGTATGGTAGGAAATTTAAAATCCTTACCGTTCACAAACCACTAAACTGGTTTCAAAACTCAAGCGATCCATGCTCGGGTGTTACCAGATGGAATTTGAAATTGTCAGAATACGATTTCGAAATGGTCTATAAGGCAGATAAAATGAATGTGAATGCAGACGCATTGTCCAGAAATCCAGTAGAGAAAAATAGAAAACTTGATAAATTTGGAAGAATCTCATGCCATACAAAAAGATAACTGTAACATCACGGAATCCAGGGAAGAAATAGATTTAACATGCCTCGAAGAAATAGATTATGAAGCTTTTGAGGGAAAAAATTTAACAAATGCAACTTCTGAAGAAGATCTGAAGTTTGCTCATATCAAAACGAGTCCTGAAGATTCTACAAATGTTCTGAACTCTTTCATTTTAGTTATAATAAGCATAATGAGCACATTAACAAATATTTCAGAAATTTCAATTTCAGAGAAAATATTACGAAACTCACAAATCGTATGTCGGAGAATTTTAAAAAGAAATCGGAAAACTCAACTGAATCAGGTAAAATATAAAATGTAAAATTTAATGTGCTAGTAACAAAGGGAAAAATGAGAAATCAAGTAACCCAAAGAAAATCTGATAATCAAGAAATTCAAGACACTCTAAAAAATCAAATAAATCAAGAAACTCAAGAAAAATCCATAAATCAAGAAAAATCCATAAATCAAGAAAATCAAGAAAAATGCAAATATCAAGAAACTCAAGAAAAATCCAGAAATCAGAAAACTCAAGAAAAATCCAGAAATCAATAAACTCAAGAAAAATCCAGAAATTCTAAATCCTTAGATAATAAGTCAAGAGAATAAAGTCGCGAAGTAAGAAGAAATCTACGAAACCAGAGAATTCAAGGAAATGAGGGAGGTTATTCTAAATCTGTAGATAGTAAGTTAGGAAAAGAAAATTTACGATATCAAGAAAATTAAGAAAATTAAGAATATCAAGAACCAAATTCCGAATCAGATAAAAGAAAACGTGGAAGACCGAAAAAGGTTCTGAAGACGCAATTTTTTCAGATGAACAAGATGAATTAGAAATGTTTAGTGAAGAAACTCGGTTAGATAATAAAGAAAAACGTCCCCCGGAGAAACCCCCATTTATCGATCGCCCATTGCCGGAGGCGCCACAAGATTCCAAAAATTTAGTAGAATGCAGAGATCAGCTAAGAATGCGTAAAGACAAGTATGCTTATTTCATATCAACGAACGGAACCCCAAAATTAACGGATCCCGAAGCCTAACGAAAAAGAATGAATTACATCAATTTACAAATCTTTCTGTAGGAATAGCAAGGGAAATGAAAAAGGGCAGTTTTTATCACATAGCGCTGCCTATTGAGTCTGAATCTGGAGGAAATCTTTTAGAAATGCTAATTCATATTGAACAGTCCATCCCATCATTAAAAGCTCTAGCTGAAAAACTAAAATTACGTTCAATTAGTATCGCGAAACATTCTCAGATAGTGCATATCGACTGGCAAGAAGCTTTGAGCCTTTTTAAAGCTACTTTAGTAGATTCTTGGACTAAAATTATAATCTGCAGCAATATTATTCAATATGCCGAAAATGAGCAGCGAAAATCTTTGATAGAAGAAGCTCACTCATCGACTTTAGGTGGACATAAAGGGGTCTCAAAAACATATAACCGTATTCGTCATGGACACTTTTGGGAAAACATGAAATCAGATATTCAGAAGTACATTCAAACCTGTCTACAATGTCAACTGAAGAAATTAGTCCGCGTTAAAACCAAAAATCCTATGGTGATTACTGATACACCAGGTGTCGCTTTCGAAAAAATTTCAATGGATATAGTTGGCCCATTACCAATAAGAACAGCAGGTAATGAATGCATCCTAACTATTTAAGATAATCTTACAAAATATTCTCTAGCTATACCTCTGCCCAACCAACAAGCAAGTAAAATAGCAGACGCATTTGGTTAAGAAGTTTATCTGCATTTTTGGATCACCTAATGGAGTTCTAAGTGACCAAGGAACAAATTTTTTGAGTAATATTATGAAACGTTTAGCAAAGCGTGTTCGAATAAGACAGTTTAAGACAATGGCCTTCCATCCTCAAGCTAATGGATCATTGGAAAGGTCACACCATGTTTTAGCCGAATATCTAAAACAATTTGTCAGTAAAAATGCTCAGTAGGATGATTGGCTTGAATTAGCCACTTTTTCGTACAATACAAGCATTCACGAAGACACGAAGTTTACCCCATACGAACTCGTTTTCCGTCGACTCGCAATACAACCTTCCAGCGAACCACCCCTTCCACATGAAAAACTGGAAGCAAAGTTTTATTATGATCAGAAAATTAATCCACAAAATTTCAAGGTAGGAGATAGTGTTTTCTTGTTAAAAGGTGCAAAGCCTAGCAAACTAGCAGATCAATATACAGGACCACACGAAGTCCTAGAAATTTTAGGTAATGGAAACGTGAGGATTAAGATAAAAAGGTCCTCTAAAGTGGTTCATATAAATCGACTTAGGCTCTCTCATATTAAGCCAATTGAATAAATAGTCAATATCTACAAAAACAAATAATTATGCAAATAGTAAATAAATAATATTGATTTCTAACCGGATACCCTCCTGTTCACAGG
This sequence comes from Andricus kollari, assembly GCA_932074435.1. Taxonomy (NCBI): domain Eukaryota; kingdom Metazoa; phylum Arthropoda; class Insecta; order Hymenoptera; family Cynipidae; genus Andricus; species Andricus kollari. The sequence goes on from CAKNWW010236534.1 coordinate 18,469, forward strand.
GAAGGGGACCGGAATCGCACATTTAACCTTGTTCATAATTCTGATGATACCAATGACAGTAGTAGCCATCGTGGGATATAATTGTGGTTCTAACAGATCAAACAAAACCACTATATCCTTACTGGAAGTAGGAGATTGCGAATCAACTCAACCCAAGGTTGATATATCTGATACCTATATCTAATTATTACGGTTTAGTGGTACCACCACAGCACAAGTATTACAATGTTAAATTGAAATCAAACGAACAATTTATCATTGCGAAACATACTCCCATATTTCAGTAGTAACAAATAGTGAAGCGGAATACCTAACAGAAATTTCACACAAAACATGTAAGTTAGTTCATGCTACAGGTACATATAAGGCTGGCGAAAATTTAATTATTTCTAATACATCTATGAATCAAACCACTACTCGTGGCGTAACCTTTGCAGGACAAACCGAAACTAACGGATATTGTTACGGAGCTCAGTATTCAGACCCTTTTGGTACATGGTATACGGTAGTGGTACCCGGTACCATTAAAATCAGATTATTTAGTCAAGAAGCAACCTTTGATATTAAAGTGAATAAAATACGTTTGGAATCCGGCTTAACTTGTGCATTATCACAAACCTCATGCATTTATGAACAAGGCTGATATACCTTTTGGGTTCCTTTGCCAAGGGACATTCGCCATTTCAATGAATGCGAAATGTTGTACGAAGGTCCAGCTACTAAGATACAGGACAATAGTACAAATGAAACTCTATTTTCACTAACTTCACAAGACATCACTTTTATTTAAGCTCAAAAGGGACACTTTGGAATTTTTCAATTTACGCTAGTGATAACAGAACACCCTAAACTATTCATATTAGAGGCAAAACCGGAAAAAACATTTCTTCAAAATAATAACCCGACTTTTCTAAATATGGACATATTTACATACGTAAATTCTAAATTCATTTATGTAGAACGGCATATTACAACCGAGGTAAAACGGCTCCACAATGATCTTTTATATCACCGTTGTACTCTAGAAAGGGAAGTATTCAAAAATGCCCTCGCTTTAGACACTCAAGCCCCTGACGAATTTCCTTTTAATCTCATGAAGGGCCCAGGCGACATGTCAGTGATTACAGGTGAAGTAGTTCATATTGTCAAATGCGTACCCGTAGAAGTGATTCATAGAAGAGTAAATGAATGTTATTTAGAACTTCCAGTACTAAAAGGCAACTAATCCTTATTTCTCAGTCCCCGAACCCACATGTTAACTACTACTGGCACTGAAATAAGCTGTAATCCATTTTTACCCTTCATGTATCAGATATGAGAACATTGGTATAAGATCTCACCAAACCCAATCGAATCTAAAAACCCAGAGATCATGCAACCACTAAAGGAACCGACTTGGAAATATAACAATCCCGCTTCTCTAGCAACTAGCGGAATATATTCCTAACCTGATCTAGATAAATTACGCGATTATATTACGTTCCCTGCTAAAAAAACCTATGGTACTTAACACTTAGCACGAGGAATCATGGGGGCAATCTACCGTGAATCAAGAAATGTCGATAATCAATTTAATGGACGAACAAACGTTAAACAAAATAGCAGAATCGGCTTGGGGTAAATTCTGGTCGGTATTTGCAAATTTCGGAACGGCAAGTGCTGGTTTGATTCGAGTTGTAATTATTATGAGAGGAATAAAATTTATCGCGGATACATACGGTATTTTTTGTTGGTCCTTTCACCTATTAGGAGCTATATGGGATTCAGTCACTAATTTGCTTTTACACATAGGAATGAATACAAACACGCCCAACCAACCCAATCCACACCCACTAGAACCCGAGCAGACCATTCACTCAATGAACACAGAAGTCCAAACAAAAGTTAAGAATAAAACCGGTAACTTGGATGATCACCCAAGTCAACATATCTATCCTCATTCTCAACTAGCTGAAATCTCAATTAGACCAAATTATATTGTCCACGTTTGAATCTATCGCTTTTACACATTTCCTCTAACAATCTTACTTCATTATGAATCCTACATGATTTGTAACTCTATTGCATGAACTCTAAAAAAAGCATTCTCTTCCAATGCCAACTTATGAATTTCAGTCTAACATGTCAATTGGAAACACAGTATTTTACGGAAATTTTACAGTAATTTACACAGGCTCAGATAAAGCTCGTATGCTACAAAGCACAGCCAGAATCAATACCATTACAATTTTTGGGAACCGGTGGCAACACTCGAGTATTCAAAGTGCAAGTTGGCCATCACATGGGAGAGCAAACCTCAGACCTACTCTTGCATTGGCACCAACTTCTACAGCTCGGCAACAAAAGTTGGTCCCGTATCAGTCTCATCATAAAACCCGAATCCCAAGGAATTGTCCTCGTTGTGGATTTATGATCAAAATCCAGAAAACTACAACACAAAGGGAAAAAACACTAAACAAACCTAACACTTCTACGTAAACTACAAATAACATTTCACAATTTATTTTATTTGCACACGAAACTAACAAATCCTCTAAACTCTCAACTTAAATTTTCAATTTCCAATTTTAATCTAATTTGCATTATTTTTCAGGTCAAAGCCGGAAGCGATTATGGATTTACACCTGCCACTTATCTTCACTCTCCTAACCTTTTTTATCTTCCTAGTTCATTCCAATAATCTGCACTACGACACGGCTTACATCAATACCCCTTTTCCGCAGGGTCCCGCGATATGTTACACAAACTTAGGCACAGCTAGATTGAAAATCGATAAGTGGAATATACTAGCATACGTTAATATCAACGAGATACTGTCAATTAAATCGTGGCTTTACGAGATTACTGATAAACTTCTACCCTTTTGCAAAGACACCTATGAAACAAACCATTGCATTCCAGAAAAAAAGACGTGCTGAATTTGAATCGCGTAACAATCAAATAGAAAAGCTTACGAATTTAATGGAAATATTCATGAATAACATAGTAAAAAGCGAAAAGTACTTTTCTACTGGACAGAATGAAACAAACCTCCATGTTCAAAACATACCCTAATAGCACGGAACGTTCCGCTGGAACGTTCCAGGAACGTTCCGTGCTATTAGGGTAATGATAAATGCTTATGAGACAAATTTTCAAACATTGCGATGGTACCATTATTCTGCACATGCTATATTCTATTCTTTCAATGACATCCTCGTCCGACGTCAAGAATTAAATCAAACATTGACAGGACAAAACTCTTGGAATATCCCTCTACCAGAATATAAATTCCTAGTTTCATTTTGGCTAACTTCCATTCGAGAACCAATTGCAGCTTGTTTCCTGAAGGTCATTTCTGTGAAAAGCGACATTCAGGAGATGATCGCCCTATTTTGTTATTTTTCTAGCGTGAATTCAATTTCGAAATCGTTCGAATTAAAAACTTGTAGAACGTTTTCTACTTCGTTTTCCGGAAGTGCTACTAATATGTCGTCGACATAACGGACATACAGCGGTACCTGGACACCTATTTTCGGTAAAATAACTCTTTCCAGATCGTCCATAACTAGATCTAGTTTTGCCCTTGAAATTAAAATCCGTACTATCTAGACACAAACGGAGTCCTTCCTTAAAATCTGTCCACGGAATTTTCATTTTATCTCGAATTTGATCCCGCCTACTACGAACCGCCTCGACTTCCTTTTCTTTTGGCACATTAGTGAAAAGGGAAACGTCTATTGACGTGAAGACATGATTTTCCGGAATCCTGATATTTCTCATTTTTTTCACTAATTCGAAGCTGTTAAACACTCTCGATTTAGGAGCTTGAATATTATTAGCGATAATATTTTTTGTAAATGTTGCTAATTTTTAAGTAGTACTACCTACATATGAAACGATCGGCCTAAGCGGTGTTCCTGTCTTGTGAATTTTAGGAAGGCTATACAATGTGGTTATACCTTCAGCTGTTTCGCTGTGAGTTCATTAATATATTTGTTCGATTCCCATTTTTTCACAAGCTTTGTGACTTCCCTAGCAATTTTTTTTTTGGATGTGTCCCTATTTCTTGTAACGTGCGTGTCCTGATCTTCTAATAATGCATTAACTTTCGCGTCATAATCTTCTCTTTTCATCGCGAGGGTAGTATGACCCTTATCCGCGTTAACAAAGATAATCTGAGGGTTTTCTTTTGCAAATTTTTCGGCCTGTTTAATTTCTTTCAAAGGCTGTATGATTTTAGACTTTACGGCGTAGCCAGAATTCATAACTCTGCATAAAGTACTCGCGATATTTAATCTAGCGCGATCTTGACCTGCCTCTTCTATTTTGTTGATATCAGACTCAACACTGGCTATTAGATCGTAAACCGGTATTTGATCTTTTTCTATTTTACGCCATAATTTTTCCCTAAGCTGGCGACTTTAGCTACATTTTCTGTAATATCGACGTCCGATAGATTTTTGAACCACTTATCGTTCAGTCTGGTATTGTGAAATGTGTTTCTATCTGATTAAGCATCATTAATAAGAGTATCAAATTTCTGTCTACGTTTCAATTTTTGCTCTTGAAAAAACTTTGCAATTTTTATGTTCTGAAAGTTATAAAAATTATTGATCATATGAATTGGTAGCATTGATGCTATTCTAACTTCCAAAAAGAAAATGTAATTGTGCAGCTATC
>CAKNWW010236554.1:5049-16904 GCA_932074435.1 Andricus kollari
ATGTTAATAATATTTAAAAAATGGGTATTTTCAGTTAGAAGAAAAATATTGAAATTTAAATATCTATTGTTTTCAATATTAAAGGATGAATTAAAAAAACGGATCGAAATATCAAATTTTGGGATTTTTAACTGTAAATTCGTCACTTACTATGGTTTATAAAATATTAAATTCACTATTTTAGGTAGGATATATGCCTAATATTAATAAATTAATTACATTCTTTAAAAGAATGACTCAGTTTTAGATGTAAAAATGATTACTGAAAATTGAACCTTTGCTTAAATCTGACTCTTCTTCTGCGAATATCTCCTCAGACTTAAAAGGAAAAATCTTTATTGTCCGGATGTTTGTGTGTGGATGTCAAACTTTTTTGTGAACATGATAACTTGAAAACGGTTGCAGATAAATTGATGAAATTTGGAAAGCTTATTTTCACCACTAATATCTTGAAACTGACCGAAGGATTTCTAAAAATATTTATTGCATTTTTTTAACACTCAATAATATTTTTAAAATCTTTTTTATAATAAAACGTTTTCATTAACATATTCAAAGTTGATGCAACAATACAAAAGATTCCTTGGTTCAAGACGAATCGATTGACCTATAATATTAATCCATTTTATCAAAGAGTAAGGAAGTTATCGTCATTTATATTATATTTAAAATTAATTTTTATAGTAAAAATTGTTTCATTCTCATAATTTAAAGTTGATGCGAGAAGAGAAAAGATGTGTTGATTCGAGACGAATCGATTGACTTATAATGTTGATACATTTGATTAAACAGTAAGGAAGCTATGGTCATATTAATTTTTTTTTTATTTAAAACCTAACTCTTAACTTAAATTAACTTAGCATTAAACTGGGAAAGAGATAGGGTGCGACATAATTTCCCCCTTCCCTTTTCCCGGTCGAAAAATTACCATTTTAAATACAAAATTTGATTTGTCTGATTTGTCATTGTATTAAAAATTTTTTTTGTATTATTTTGTATTTTTTGTAAATTTCTATTCTTAAATTGATCAAAATGAAAACTTTAGTTTATCTATTATTTAAAAAATGACAAATGCTCTCCCTCTTAGGAAGCAAATACATTTGTTAACGGGAAGCAAAGTACTCGTGAAATGAGCACCATTTTTTATAAAACTGAAAATAGAGCAATTTTATTTTATGAGCAAATTTCAGTCCTATAGTTTTTTCGTTTAGTGAGATTTGGAATAGCGTTAACATTGCATAATTTTTAGTCATGTAAAAATCGACGTTTTCCGCATTAGGTCCCTTTCTTCACGGGCGGTCATATATAATTATAATATATTTTTCTTACATGAAATTCCTTGTTAAACTAAAAATTCTTGTAAACTTGGATAATAATTAAGATAATTACATATAAAAAGACATTTTATTGGACGAAATTAGCATTATCTTTAATTCTAAGAACAAAGATTTGTCGAAGGAAACTTTGTTTATTCTATCGCAGTTCAATGTGTAATGAAAGCATCTCGAGTGCATCGTCTTTTTTATTATCTCTTTTTTTTTACTTTCTTTTATTTATCGGCTGCGAACAAAATTGCGCATAATATCGAGAAATAATTTCGTTGTGCAATACTTAAGATTCATTACTTCGTTTCTTTCTTGAACTGAAAAATGTGAAAGAGATTTCATATGTAGCAAACATCAACTATTATTATTTATACGTCTAACCCAATTAACATATTATCTTTTCTTTACTCTAAAACTGAAACGTATTGTCAGTTTGAATATGTATAAAAGATAAGTTTAATAGCATTAAATAATAACTTGCTGACGAATAATTTGTTAGCCAAGGGCTTATTAAACTTCAATATAATTTTTCATTGTGTAATCCTCGTTCATGGATAGGATTGCATTACAGCTTCATTTAGAAAAATGGTTTCAAACAACTTAAATACCCGCATTGCAATTCAAATCAACGACTCACTTGCATTGTAATTCGAGTGCATCAGTAATTCCCATTGCTATAATCACACCAATCAATAAATATAAATTTAAGTGGAATAATTTACACCCAACAATCAAATCAAACAAACTAATACACAGCAAAAATATAATAAATGCATAAAATTATCAACAAAAGAATGTATAATTGCGGATTTTTCCATAAAAAAGAAACGTAAGATAGTTGTTGTGTCAAAAATCAGGTCTCTGGAGAAAAATTATATGGTTTCAAGAATTGAAATGATATCAGTCATATTTTGTGAAAGAAAAAAATTCAATTTTTACGAAAAAGTTTCAAGTTTACGAAAAATAATTATTCAAACAATAGTTTTTGTGATTTAATTTTTTCTTACTATTGCTTCTTACCAGTTTACAAAAATGGTTAAATTTCGATAAATCATGTTACTTTTTCTGGTAAAACATTCTCTACAACTTTTCTGTTTAATATTTTGAAAATAAGTAAACAAGCTTCAAATATAGTTATTTGTTTAAAAAAATGTTCCTTTTCAAAAATTGTTTGAACGATGTCAGCCATAGAAAATTTTCGTTTCAAAATTGAAAACAGAGTTGTAGAGAACGCTTTCCTCGAAAAAAGAAGCCATAAATCATTGAAATTCAACCGTCAGTAATAATACTTTGATTTTTAAAATCATAGAGAAACTATATTTTAGACATCTGATTTTTGGCACAACTACCTTGATTTGCGTTAATTTATCAAATTTTGAAGAAAAATTTTAAGTGCGATTGCCTTAACTAATCTTATATTCTCGGTAATATTTGGGCGTACTAAAAACAGCGTGAACTACTGAATGCCTTATATGCATGGACTAGAAAGACGAAACACGTGAGGTGGAATAATAATCTTTATGATTCATCAGCAAATATACAATACAATGTGAGAAAATTTAATGAAAAGTTTCATTTGGCGGTATAGCACACTTTTATAATAGATTTATATAAAATAAATTATTTCAAACAAGTTTTGCAAAACCTCAAATTTTGCAATAAATGTCCTATCTAAAAAAATTGGTATATGGTATATAAAATTGGTGATATGGCTCGAAAATCTGTCAATAATTGTTGTTGAAAACCTGATTGGCTTTTCATTAAATCAAGTTCTTTTATATCATAAATCTAAAATTTGGAAAATAAAATCTTAGGTCAAGGATGGAGAAGAAAGAGAACAAGAAAGACGAAAAGGACGTGAATCAAGATAGAGAATTTACAGAAACCGGAAGTGCGAAGAGATTTTCATAATAAAATAAACGAACGCTTAGACAGGGCAACTTTAGAGACGCTAATACCCAATAAAGATATAGAGGACGTTAGTTTTATCAAAGCAAATTTCATTATTCGGAATATTTAAAGGTTTCTGGGGTCCCTGATTTCAAATCCAAAGTAAAAATGTCAAATTTCTAAAGAACGAATCCAATGTGGCGGATAATAATTGTAAAAATTACACCCATTTCACTTAAATTTGTTACTTGGAGGTTTTTCAGGTAGTTCATTTCGAATCCAAACTGAAAATATTGAAATTTAAAATGGCGGATCCAATATGGCGGATCATAATTGTAAAAAAAACGATTTGACTAGAAATTGCTACACAGGTTTTTTGCGGGTCGCTGATTTCAAATTCAAAGTCTAAATATCAAAATTCAAAATACTGAATCCAATATGGCTGATCACAATTGTAAAAATAAAACCAATTTAAGTAGAAATTGCTATACTCAGGGGTTTTTCGGGTATTATTTGTATTTATTTTTTCTGAAAATCATTCGATCAAAAAGTCATTCAACTTGAAAAAAAATTATAATATGAAGTAAACCATAGTAATAATGTCATAGCAATAGTTTCCTTAACTAAATAAACAATGCTTTAACTTGACACATATCAACAGTTATTTCTGTTAGATGGTAATTTTTAGTAGCAATTTTTAGTATATATTCAGGATATATGATCGTTTGGTGGTGGAAAAAAAAACCACCAAATATTTTTCGAAAATTGGAAAGAATGGCGGAGATATGGGACAACTTTTTTTTAAATGACGTATTTTGGGTTCTAATTGACCGATTTAACTTTTCGACGTCTGAATTTACTTGTTTTAAGATATACTTCGAAATAAAAAAAAAAAATTTAATTTGTTTTTTCGAAAATTTGGTGAAAAAAATAAAAAACAGGTTGCCCGAAGTTCAGTAGGGTAAATAAAAGTGTCTGTGGACAAGTTAATTTTCAAACCACAATTATTTTCATCATATTTGAAATTTTCTTATAAATGAAACTTAATAAAATTCTGCATATATCGTTTACATCCAATTTTTTAGGAAAGGTTTTTAATACTTATTTATTTCATAAAAAAAATGACAGCCAAAATGTTTGAGGTTTGAAGAATACCATTCATCATAAAATATTTAGATTCATAAACAAAGATCTAGAACCCATGACACAACTATTTAGAAATGTTTTTCAGTAAAACTGTAGAAGTTTAAATATTTATTGGATTTCTTATAAATAAATAAGTGGATGAAAATAATTTTCTGGGGATTAGCAATGTTTGGTCACTTATTTTCAACAGCACTTTTACAATGTATGTATTTGTGAGAAAATAAATACCATTTTTTTATGCAAACGACCCTACATTATTCTGTAATTATGGTTTAATAATTGGTCAAACAAACTAATTTAACAATTAGCTCTTTGGCTATGTTTCGAGATATAGAGTTAATTTTTTGAACATAATTAACTGCTAATAACTAAATTTCAACCGTTGTTAGAACACTTTGGCAATGACTAACAATTATTATTGTTATAAACAATTTTATAACTAAAGTTTTCTCGTCATATTATCTTATCTTATAAACTATAAAACCATTTTTCATGTTTAAATCAACTGCCAATGACTCATTGCCATCACATTTGGTCAATCGATAATAACGTCATCATACGTCATTATTTACCAAAATGTTGCTATCATTAACATTATAATGATTACTAAAGCACGTAGCGTTTGCACCCAAATAATAATCATCAATATTAAGGCAAATTATCAATTGATGCGACGAATCTTGCGCGTTTCACGAGCTTCTCTAATAATAAAAAATAATAATTTGTTTACTACATAGCAAATTATTTATTAATTTTGATTAATCCAACTCATAAACCCCTTTTTTCTATACATTGTAAAATTGTAGTTGAAATTAAGTGACCAAACATTGCTAATCCACACGAAATTATTTTCATCCACTTATTTGTTTATAACAAATCCAATGAATGTTTAAACTTAAATTTAAGAATTTTAAATTAGATTAAAATCAAATTCAAAATCCCATTTAACGTCCAACACTCAAGTCATTGTATAGAATTCCTGAAAATAAAACAAGAATCCAACGATCAAATTTGCACAAACAACACAAAATGCTCCTATTGAAATTCCTAAAAACAAAAACCAAAATTTGTTTCGTTGGACAAAAATAAAAAAGAGGAAAGAAAAATGAGAAGGCAGCTAACCAAATCTCTTTCCTTCTCTTTTTTATTTCTTTCGTATTTTTTATTTTTATTATTATCAAATCACAATATAAAAGCATTTATAATATTCACTAACGTTTGGGTGCTCATACATCACCCTTTTCAAGGTAAGAAAAATTAGAACAGGTGGGAACAGCAACGAAATCACTACATATCGTCGTTTTTGTTTTTAGGAATTTCAATAGGAGTATTTTGTGATGTTTGTCCAAAGTTGATCGTTGGATTCTTGTTTTATTTTTAGGAATTATATACATTATTTAAACTTCTACAGTTTTACTAAAAGACATTTCTAAATTGTTGTGTCATTGATTCTAGATCTTTTTGAGTAAATCTGAATATTTGATAAAAAAACGGTATTCCTCAAGTATCAAACATTTTGGTTGTTTTCATTTTGTTTATGAAATGAAAAAGTATTAAAAACCTTTTTTTTAATCAGATGTAAGCAATGTATGCAGAATTTTATTGATTTTCATTTGAAAACTGTAAATATGATGAAAATAATTATGGTTTGACAATTAATTTGTCCACAGACACTTTAATTTGCCCTGCTGAGCCGAGCCGCGCCATAGTAGACCTGACGTTTGAATTTTTTTCTCGAAAACCAGTGGCAAACCCACTCCAATAATTTCAGGACTTTTAGACCACACATATATTTTCCCTCTGGGAAACGCGTTTTTCATTTTTATTTTCCCTCCCAAATTTTCAACAACACAAATTTTTAAAATTTAAAAATTTTGAAATGTATCTCAAAACAAGTAAATCGAGAAGAAGGTTCATTAGAACTCATGATACGTCGATTAAAAAAAAAGTTGATAGAAAACTCAAAGTCCCACATCTTCGCTATTGTTTCGAAAAATATTTAGTGGGATTTTTTTACCACCAAGCAATTATTAATCCTGAATTACAACTAAATCCCATTCCGGCAGGAAATTTTCCGTGACCAGATGACGTGGACCTCCACCTATTTTGACATCGGATTTGAAATCAGCGACCTGAAAAACATTTGTGTAGCAATTTTTAGTCAAATATTTGTTTTTTACAATTATGGTCCGCCATATCGGATTCGTCATTTTTAATTTTGACATTTTGAGTTGGGATTCGAAATCAGGGACTCGAAAATTCCCTTAGTAAGAATTTTTAATGAAATCAGTTTAAATTGTACAATTATGATCTACCATATTTGATTCGCCATATTGGATTCGTCATTTTGAATTTTGATATTTTGAATTCGGATTTGAAAGCAGCGACTCCAGAAGCCCTTAAATACTCCGAATAATTAAATTTGCTTCGAACATATATAGAACATAAAATATAGTTTTCACACGCCTGTGGTATTCGATAAACGAATTTTTTCAAAAATTGCACTTTCAAAACACATTTTTTTGTATACTTTCTGTATATTTTTCCTATATTTGTTAAGGATTTATCTTCAATTTAAAAGAAAATTTAGCCCTGTTGGTCATCCCTATTAAAAGTTCTATGATTTTGAGACAAAATTCAACGAGACAACGTTGACGAAGCCGTTGACGAAAAGAAGCAGGCGTATTTAAAAGAAAGTTGAATACTACAAGCCTTAGCGGCGATGAGAGAATTAGACTAGAAAATTATTATAGGGACAGAAACAGAAAAGTAAAAATACCAGTTGAAGAAGGCAAGGATATAGTAAAAGCAGAAAAAGAGGTGAAAATGGAAAATGCTTTTGAAGGAAATAAGAAATTATTTTATTCATAAAAACGCAAGTAAAACAAAAAAGGAAGTTGTAGTACAGAGTTAATCGTCATAAGGAATAGCAAAGGTGAAATAGTATAATTATAATGCGGACGAAGTAAAGGCGATCATAGGGACCATTACATGAAATTATTGGGAGGTGAAGCTATGGAGCAGCATAACTGCGATGCAGAACCCGATACGTCGAATAACCCGGTTGAAAGAATTAGTGTCTTTGAGATTAGGGATATAATTAAGAGCTTAGAGAGTGGTAATGCTGCTGGTGTAGATGGTATTCACGCTGAAACACTTTAATACGTTGGCGAATATAAACCTCATAGATTGTGCGAGTTGATAAATTTATGTATCGAGATGGAGGAAGTTCCAGGTGACCGGAAAAAGGCGATCATCGTCCCAATACATCAGGAAAAGGTAGATAAAAGCAACTGCAATAATTACAGGGGTATCAGCTTGCTAAGTATCACAAGCAAAATATATTCAAAAATACTTATTAATAGGGTAATGAAAATAATAAAGGAAGAGATCTGGGAAGTCCAATGTGGATTTATGCAAGGAAGAGCATGTACCGATCAGATATATAGCTTGAGACAAATCAGAAAAAAGTTTGAGGGTAAACAAAAAAAAGTTTTCGGTTAATTTGTTGATCTGGAAAAAGCGTTTGATAACATGGATAGAATTATAAGCTTTGGGAAGTCCTACAAGAATACGGAGTCAATGGATGGCTCCTAAAAGCAATGAAAACAATATAATGCAGGTAGCAAAGCGAGCGTGAGAGTAAATGGGCAACTGAGTGACTAGTTCGATATCAGGTAATGTGTTAGACAAGGATGCGTTATGTCCTCTTGACTGTTTATTATATTCATCGATAAGTATCTAAGAATGGCCCTCCTCGACGAAGAAGGTGTGGATCTCGAGATCATGAAGATGCGTGGGTTAGCGTTTGCAGATGATGAGGTTGTTATGGCAGAGTCAATCGGAAGGCTTGCAAAGAATGTTTAGCAGACTGAATGCTAGCATGAAGAACATGGGACTTGAAATTAACGTGAATAAAACAAAAATTATGGTGTTTGAAGGAAATGGTGAGAAAACAGTTTGCAGCATTGCCTTAGATGAGGAGAGGATAGAACAATTTGATAATTACGTGCATCTTGGTAGTTTATTTACTAATGACGGAAAGATTAATGAAGAGATAGCCAGGCCAGACCCACTGTGATGTACGGTAGCGAGAACTGGACCTTACAAGAAAAGGATAAGAGTAAAGGTAATGCGGTTAGCATGCATAACCGGCGCAATGAGTGCGGTAAAACGCTAATGGACAATGTCAGTAATGATAGAATCCTCCAAGAATGTGGTGTACAGGAGACACTGTTTGACAAGAGTGAAAGAAATTTATTGAGGCTGTTTGGGAATGTTGAGAGAATGAAATAAGAACGACTGACGAAACAAGTATATATCGAGGTAAAGTAAATAATAGCGTACCCAGATATAAAACTAAACAATCAACAAAATCTGAATTTTTCAGAAGAGCGAAAAAACATTTTGAAAAATCTAAAATATCATTTACAGATAAGACAAAAGTCCGCATTCGAAATGACGTGTCGCTGATTTAAACACACCAAAATTGACTAGTAAAAGTTAACCACTTTCGAGGAAATAGATTTGTCAGTTGACAATCTGAAATTCACACTGACCACAAATTGGAATAGGCGCGGTTGCAAATTGCGATAAAAAATGTAATAATCAGTTTATATAAGAAATAGAAAATTGCTTCCGAGACATTGAGTTTCTGAATGCGCATGAAAAATGTTTTTTCTCATAGAGATGGCCAATTGCGAGTAAATCGTTCAAGAATTTTGAGGTTGAAATTTCACAGGTTTTGAAAGTCGGTTTCAGCAGAAAGTAAAAATAGAACTCCCTATTTATTACAAAAATAAATAATCGCTCCCGAGATATGGGGACACTGTGTAAGAATAATAACTGTTTGGTACCAAAAAGCCTATAAAAAGATAATTTATTTTTAATAAACAATAATAATTTCCAGAAATATCAATGCTGAAGGGGAGAAACAAACGTATTACTACGTTCAAACTCTAAGCTAAAATTTTATTTAAAATTTAAATTAAACATTTTTTTATTACTATATTAAAAATTGAGAATTTCAACTTAAGCTCATAAGACATCGTGTATTTGATTTTTTAATAACTTTTGGTGTAATAAATCCATTCATTCATATTTAGAATTTTGCTGTATTTTAAAGTATATACATAATTATATAAACGTTTCAGTGTATATTTTTCTCACAACTAGTTTTCAAATTTTGAGCAGTAATGATAATCATCGAAAAAATGTTTAAAACATGGAGATTTTTTACACTATGAACATCGAATCATAGCACCGTTTGTACAGCCTTCAATTTCGCAATGTGTTTTACAAGTTTCTCCAAAACCGAAGTCTACCGGATTTTCAAATTCACCTGGTTTTTCAGCAACATACCCGCTTTTATACCAAGAGTATTTGAAAAGGTGTATGTATCTCGGGGAAGATAATTGGTTATTAACCAAAGACTGCATTTTAATAATATTATTTCTTAAATGTAAATTTAAATCATAGTTCATCAAAATGACGCTGCCTGAAAAGTGGCGAACTTAATGCGACAAATATGTAACCTGTATGTGTCACCAGTGTTAGTGTATGAAAAAAAGTAGCAAAATTCGAAATCAGTCTAGCGGCTCACAAGTACAAAATCATGCATTTTCGAAATATTTAATTTCGTTATATTGGTCCCAATATTGCTAATCTTGATATTTTTTGGTCATATTTGAATTTTGCGAGCTTAAACCCATAAAGGTAGACATTTACATAAAAATGCACTTACTTTCAAAACTTCTGATCCGCCATATTGGATCCGCCATTTTGAATTTGTAAATTCTGTTGCCAAATTTGGATTCAGCGACCCCGAAATCCCCCATATACAGAGTTTCATCCAAATCGCAGGTTGCGTATATGCATATTAATGATAAAGTTTGTATAGGGGTAGTTACCCCGTAGAATATGATTTTTCGAAAAAATGCAAAAATAGGTCGACTTTCTCTAGTACTGCCCTGTAACATATATTTTTTTTCAGAATTTTCCCTCGAATTTTCCCTTACTTTCAATTATTTTCCTGGTATGTAGGGGGTGGTTCACCCCTTACAATTTTTTTAATGACGTTGAGCAAATCGCGTTTTCCATCCTTCATTGTGATGAAACTTTTCCGATTGGTTTCGTTCCACAATATTGTCTTTTTCAATGTGAACCATTCAAACAGTCACTTATTACCCCCATCTTTGAGGCGCTGTTTCGCCCCTTTAAACTGTTTTTCCGCAGGTATAAAAAAATACGTGTCGCTTAGTTTTTGGTCCTCTACAACATATTTCAAGCTCATCAAAATCAGCGACGGACACCTGGGATACCTTCCTTTTAGTTGGTATGATGTTCGGTAGTCTAGGTGAGAGAAAAGGCAAGTTAGGAACTAAGTGAGTAAAATAGTAATACTGTAGAAGACGAAAGAAAAAGACAATTTCTGGTAATGATGCGTATAATAGTTAGATAAAGCTACCAGTGCGTGATACGTACCAACTGCGAAGGCCCTTTAGAATTTACATGTACGGTGTTGTGTTAATTCTAACACTGGCTTCCTTTCATGAAGTTTAGACTGTGTTGGTTGATTTTTATTAATAAAGTGAAAGAGATTGAAAAGGTATAGGGGACCTTCATTATTAAATAGACTGTATAGCAGGTTGCCCATGAAAAATTGCCTTCTTTTAGCCACATTAAGTAGTGAGTAAACGCTCAAGATTTTCATTCAGCTCATCTGTGATATCTTCATAAAATGTATGGACGTAAAGGATGCTAAAGAGATATGCCAGGGCGGAAAAGTGTGGCGAAAAATAGTTTATGAGAAATGTATGATGAAGGGTGTCAGTGGAGTGCTTGTGAAGCTCTTCACCTGGGGCGTTTGCTAGAGAGATTGATCAGCGATCTGGGTCCGAGCAGTGTATACCGCCTCGCACACTTTCCTTTCTCACTTTTCTCATATGAACTCCCTGATCTCTGGCTAGAACCGAGTAACTCACGCTTACTCCTTAATGGTATAATAATAATAAAAATCTACAGATAAGAAAAATCATAGAGAACCTTATGCGAATTGAGAAACGTTTGTGCGTTTAAAATACTCTTGCGTGGTTGAGTTAAAACTTTCAAATTATCAAATAAATTATTGAAAAGATTGTATATGTTTTATTTTTTTCTGGAAAATACATGGACAAAAAAATGTGTGATTCAAACAGAAACATACTGAAAACTCAAATCAATAAAACAAAAATGATTTAAATAAAGGACCAGTATGCGTCAGAAATATTAGGATCTGAAAGTGGTTGTTCGATTTTAATGATACTTGACGAAATTATAGTGTTATATAAGAGACATTTCGTGTCCAAAGGATTCTTAAAAATTTTCAAAATGGCGGGAGTTACGACATGTCGAATTTCGGCATCTTGTTCTTTTTTAATTTAGGATATACAAATTAGGATATACAAATTCCTTATAACTTTACCATTCATTAAAAAAAATTGATGGTGACTCTTC
>CAKNWW010236568.1:2649-17811 GCA_932074435.1 Andricus kollari
AGGAGTACTGCTTAAACGATGATGGATGCTTGATTATGGACACTTGAAGTCGCCTTCAGCCCACGTTGTCGATAGGTATTATATTTTTTTAAAGTTTTTATCGTTTCAAGAAAAACTATTGCAATTACTCCGTGACCTTCTAACCCAAAATTTCACGTAGAATCCGAATCTCAACAAGTTAAATGTTCATCTTCCCTTTTTAATGAGTTTTTCTTGCATGATACGGAGAGGATACGATGTGGATACTATAGCGATACGCTGTAGCGTATCCGTTTCGTTCATTCGGTCCGCTAGGGTAAAAAAAAAATAGGCGGAAAATAACAAATTTAGGAAATGGGAAGAAGTCAGGGAAAATATAGAGAAAAGGGTGCAGATGCTGGAAAAAATACTAAAAAGGCAAGAAGAGCCTGATACAAAGGTAGAGGAGTTGAAAGTAGGATGGAAAAAATAGAAAGCTCAAACGGGTGATTGGGAGGTCGGGTGATCGGAAATGAAGATAAAGAAAGTTTGAAAAAAATAGAGAAAGGAAAAAGAGACACGGAAAAGTAGAAGGAATATACGATAAGGGGTCTAAAATTAGACGAAAACGGATTGAAAAAAAGAGTGGTAGAAGTGCTAAAGAGGTTACGTGCGAAGGTAAACATAGAGGAAGTGAGGAGTATTGGAAAAGAAAGTGGGAAAGAAGAGCAAATGGCGCTGGTGAAATTAAAGAATTGGGAACATAAGAAGGAAGTCATGACAAACAAAAAAGCGTTGTATTAAAGAACGGAGACAACAGAGTATGATCTGAAAAAAATGAGGAACAAAAAGAGACGAAAAACGAAAGGAGGTAAGTATGTTCAAAATGCAAAAGAGAACAATAAAAAAGGCCGAGCAATGAGAGGAACGGTGATCGGAGTAAAGAACGAATGTACAATAGGAAAGGATACGAATGAGATGAAAGAACAATAAGAACGATATGAAAAGAAATTTCTGGATGTAAATATTCTTGATTTGAATGATATTTCAAGATGGAGACGGAGGGTGCATACATCATAAAAATATTATTCTGTTTTGCTGATAAGAGTCGGTTTTTCCAAAAAATATTTATATTTTGTTTGATAATCGAAAAGGAAAGAACATTAGCAATAATGCTCAGTGTTAGCTGTGTCAGCATTTTCGCAGCGTGCCTATGGACCCTTGTCAAACGCCAGGAGGCAGATACGCAGGAGCGAGTCAAATGAACCGGAACGAATGACCCTTTCATTGTTATGAGATTCAGGCCAGTTACAAAAACTGAAATTATGAAAGCATAGCTTGATTCAAGTTTAACCCTTGTTTGATACTCTGGGGTGTAAAACATCCCACGACCATTTTTCCTTACTTTAATAATTATTTAATTAATACTTCATTTTTGGTTATAACCTACATAATTCTCTAAAGTAAGCTCTTAAGATGATCTGATACAATTTTCAAGTCAAAATATTCAATAGATTATTTTTTTAAACAACTTTCGTCGCTATGTTGTAGATCACCCCAGAAGTGTGTCAAGCAAGGGTTAATTAGCAGAATTAGTTTATTCACATAATTGGAAGAAAGAGAAGAAAAGATTCATGAAAATCGGTCAGTATTTGCAGTAATAATGGGAATATTAAAGTGCATACAAAAGTATAGCTGTGCCGAAAAGTTTACACCTACTCCCTGTTACATTTATTACTTTTTAGGTCACGTAAATGCTCGTTGATCTTTCTGTTACTTAATAATATATGTACCAATTCGTGTTATTTATAGATATTAATCTATAAAATATTATTCATTGGTAAATTACTATGTTCCGTTCAGGAAGTTCGCCCGAGTAAACATGAATCCTGGTAGAACGATGAAACTACTACGAAAGACTCTATTCTCAAATTCTACAAAACAAAAAAACCTTAGGCAATCTCAATTCTTCTTGACCAATTCCAATTAATGTTTGATCTTTTTCGATTCTCAAATTTTAAAATGTAAAATAATTCTGGATTATAAATTCTTCTGAAATAAAATTTTCCACTGATCCCAAATGAAAGAGAGCATCTATGGCAACGAGATTTATTTTGATTTTAGCAAGCTAAGATTCTATCCTTCATTCTTCTTCAGGATTTAAGTAGAATTCCCAAAAGCGAGATACAATTGTATGATTTTGAATTTTTGAAATTTATGTGCAAAATATAGCGTGAACCGTCATTTACTGCAGACTTTCAATTTCTGGCGCCTTTTCTCTGTTTTCTAACCTCACAGCATTTTCCCGGATTTCAAATACTCAGGATTGTTACACGACTTTAATTTTGCCTTCTTAAATGATATGTTAATTCTGGTAGACCAGGTGAAATGTCTGGATCGAAACCAAGATATCATTTTCCTAACTTCAGATAAAGGATTCACAAGTTTTCATATTTTTTTGAGCTTGGCACTCAATAAATTATCTTTTTAATTGATCCACTCACAATGTCTCTGCTCCGGATAAACGAGTTCCGGTTCCAACATTCACTTTTCAAAATCAGATCACGCTTTCTTGAATCAAAGAAATTTTCCACCCACAATCCCTTTAGAAGAAATTTCCTCTTTTATGGTTAGAAACTGGATTAGATTGTTGAGCTCCATTATAAAAACTGGTTGAAAAACATTCCAAATCCATGGCTCTTTAGCATAATGGAGGTTTTGGTAATACTGAGATTGGGAGAAACACTGTTGAGTTATATTTAACATTTTGTATGACGACAATTTTTCATAACTCACTTTATCAAATTTTCTTTATGACTGACGAAAAATCACTATGATTGGGAATGAAACAAATCCTGATTATTTTTGTTTAAGTTGCTATCCTAAACGCACCCGTGTCTACAAGAAATTTTCCTAATGAAAATCGCAGATCGTCGAGGCGTCCTCGAGAGCCTTTCTCTCTTGAGTGGGCTCACGAAAAGGACTGATTGACTAGGGTTTTCCGACCCGCGGCTGAGCCTCGCTTCTTCTCCGACCCGCGAATCCCCACTTCTCATAATCTAATTGCGTGCGCAATTATCGATCCATTAATTTTCTTTAATTTCTTGGTTGATCTCACGAAATCTCCTCTCTCTATCCTTTCGATACTTAACTATATGATGCCAAATTTATAATTTAGAGTCATAGTGTTCAATTATTTTTAACCGTTTCATCCCGAAATCTGAATTACTAGTATTCAAATAAAAACTACTGATTAGAAAGGCTTAGTAATTTGAATACTAAGCCTTACTAAATAAATTAAATAAATTAAATTTTTTGGAAAACTAAAGCATAAAATTCAAATACGAAGAAATTTTTGTTGCAAGTAGGAAAAATACGTATCGCCTAATTTCATCTAAAAAACAACATATTTGATCCACAAGAGATTCTGTGAATTCAAG
Organism: Andricus kollari; assembly: GCA_932074435.1. Taxonomy (NCBI): domain Eukaryota; kingdom Metazoa; phylum Arthropoda; class Insecta; order Hymenoptera; family Cynipidae; genus Andricus; species Andricus kollari. Next base: position 6,048 of record CAKNWW010236568.1, read on the forward strand.
AATAGAAGCTTACTAATTCGAAATTGATTCGGTCATTGCTTCGTTTATAACAATATTTGTGGCGAGATCAAAGATAAATATCTTTGATTTAGTCATACATTTTTTCGTGAATTATGTGTTAATTAATTGAAGCATTTTGAAGTATAAATTGAATATCATATTTATAATTTCGTTCAATTAAGTACGTGTTCATTCTTGTGATTGATTAAAAAATTTAAATAATTATTAAAAAATTAAATTAAAAACAAACTAAAAATTATTAATTAAGAATTAAATTAAAAAATTACATCAAAATATATTATAATTTTTTCCGTTTATATATGTATAAAATATTTACTAATCATATTTTGAACCCCATTTTTTTCTTTTATTTACGTATATACATTTGAAACTTATTTCAATGCTGATTATTTGAAATTCAAGTGCACAAGATGAAAAGGATATTTTTATCGGCCGATGGATACACATATGCTTTACATCTAAATAGGCAAAGTTCTGTACTACTGAAATATTGCTACGTCGTTAAGTAATTGCTTTAGTAAGCTTTTCTCACCATCTTTACTAGAAAACTGTTAATTTATTTAGTAAGGTTTAGTATTCGAATTACTAAGCCTTCCTAATCCGTAGTTTTTGCTTGATTACTACTAATTCAGATTTAGGGAGTAGGTGTCAACTGTTCGCCGCAGCTAGAATTTTGTATGCACTATAAAATTTCTAATATTATTCCAAATATTAACCAATTTTCATGAATCTTTTTTTCAGTTTCTTCCAATTATATGAATAAATTAATTCTGCTAATTGAAATTGAATTAAGCCATGCTTTCATAATTTCACTTTCTGTAACCAGCCTGAATATCATAGCAATGCAAGGGTCATTAGTTACGGCTGATTCGACACGCTGCGGTGTATCTGACTATACTTTTATATGCACTTTAACATTTCTATTATTACTGCAAATATTAACCGATGTCCATGAATCTTTTTTTCAACCTCTTCTAATTATATGAATAAACTAATTTTGCTCATTAAAATTGAATCAAGCCAAGAATTCATAATTTCAGTTTTTTCAACAGGCCTGAATCTCATAACAATGAAAGGGTCATTCGGTCCGGGTCATTCACCTCGCCCCGGGGTATCTGCCTCCTGGCGTTCGACAACGGTCCATAGGCACGCTGCGAAAATACAAACACAGCTAACACTGTCACTGCTATTGTTCTTTTCTTATTCATTATTAAACAAAATATAAACATTTTTTCGACAACCGGCTCTTATCAGCAAACAGAATAATATTTAGATGAAGTATGCAAAAAAGCAAACAAACAGATTCAACCGTGTGAGGGAAACCTGTATCCCGTTTTCTAACTCTAATAAATCCCCTTAAAGGCGGCGTTTGACTCAGTGGGCGGATTGGAGAAAGAAAAAGTTATGGTGAAAAGGGGCGATGAAAGAGGGTTTAAGACAGAGAGTATCGGAAATTTTAAGAGAGACAAAAAGCAGAGTAAAGGTTGCAGCATAAGTAGGAGATATTTTCCGGTTAGTGAGAGGAGTAAGACAAGGTTGTCCTCTGAGCCCACTTTTACCTAATATATTAATCTCAGACTTAGAAGAAGAAATAAAGAGAAAAGGATGAGAAAAGAAAAGATATATAAACTGGCATACGCGGACGAGATAGTGAAGAAGAAGTAAAGAAGTTTAACGATTTAGGATATACCTTGCAAACAAATGGAGATCATAGATCTCATGTAAGAGAAAGGATAAAAAAAGCGGCAGTGATAATGGAAGATATATGGGGTATAGGAAGAAGAAGATTCCAAGAAGATTAGAGAAAAATAATGTTGTTTGATACGCTGGTATGGCCGGTATTAGTATATGGAGCAAAGATATTGGGATGGGGGAAAGGGAAGAGATTGAGAGGTTGCAAGAAAAGTATATAAGGTGGACGCTCGGGGTAGACTGGAGAACGCCTGGATACATGATGAGAGAAGAAGCGCAAAGGGATAAATTAACCTTCATGCGTTCGCGCCAACTTGAGTCACACGGGCGATCGCGCGGGCGGTCAGTTGACCGCCCACGTTTATACATGATTATCCTGCTGTTTTCTCTACTTTTTATGAATTATTTACTGTCATGAAAGCAAAGAAATTCTGATACATCTCGGCAAACACCTTCTTTATAAAAATTCTTGATTTAAACAACATATAGTTAGCCATCAACATAATGTAGATTCCAGCTTGAAAACTAATTTTTTTCAACTTTTTTTCGACAAAAATATAGTTTCGTTCGACTAAACTAGAATAAAACTGAAATATACTCAAGTATTATTCACAATTCAAAAAAGGACACTTGAAAAATAAGTACATTACTTGACACTTGTAACTTGAAACTACAATATAATCAATTTACGAGTAGGTGGCACAAAAAAAAGAAAAAGGAACTTTTCGCCGGAAAAAGCGGAAATTGCCGGAAATAGCGGTCGTAAGTCTAGCTAAAGAATACATGCCCCTCCCATCTCACCCAAAGCTCACTAGTGAGCACGACATTCGAAATTCCAAAAAGGAGGTCACTTGACCGCCCACGCGAACGGATGGATGTCAAGTACTAAAGCGGGAAGGAGGGCGTGGGAGTTTGAAAAGAAGCTAATGGAGGAAAAAGGAGGGGGGTTATCGATACAATGTTTGACGGAGGCAAAAGAGAGGATGGGGAGAACGATAGAATTAATGAGATGGGAAGAAGAAAGAAGGGAGTTCATTAGTAATAGAGATATAGGAGAGGGAGCTGGAATAAACTATGAAGAATAAGAGCAAAAAATAGGGAAATACAAGTAATAGAAAGATGGGTGATGGTTGAGGAATCAAAATATAATAAATCGTATAAGATGATACGCAAGGAAGGAGTGTCAAGGTATTCAGAAAAGGGACAAGGAGAGAGAAGATGGCCCAGAATAGCATCGTAAAAATAGAATTAAGGACCTAGATATGAGAATATTTGTAAATAGTTATAAATATTTTCAAATAGCAAGGATAAGATCATATAAAATATGTTGGTGCTAATGTTGTAAGAAACGGAAGTAATGTAAATCCTTAGGGGACACATTATGAATAACAATTTTTATTGAAAAAATTGTTTAGTTGCTGACATGTTTCAAGTTAAATTAAGGTATTTTTCAAGGCATACTTATATGGAAAAAGAAAAACACTGCATTTTGAATGTTGTATGAGTCTTATTAGCATTATTTTTATTAAAATAAAAAAGTTAAATCAGTTTGAAATTATTATAAAGTTTAATAATAGGGTGAACCGACAAAATAAATGTCTAGTAATCCATTGCTAATAGCATATGTTTTTAATTCTATAACCCATCTGGAAATTCGCGGATTTATATCTTTCTTATTCAGTGCTTTTTTAAGGGAATTGCAATCTGTTATCATTAGGAAAGAGATCCCTTGAAGATAGATGCGAAACCGTCGCTAAGCATAAATTATTGCTAGCATTACCAATTTAAATCTTGTTTTTGTTGTAATAATGTCGCTCCAAACCCTGTTGATCTAGCATCGGAATGTAACTCAGGTTTATCTCGAGGACCGTACAAAAGCTTTTCCATTCATTTTTCCTTTAATATTTTTAATGAATCAGTTTGTAATTCACCCATTAAAAACTGCGCATCTTTCCTCAGAAGATCGTACAATGGTTTAGCTAATACAATAAATCCTTCAATAAATTTTCAAAAATATTAACAAAATTCCCAGAAAGCGCTGTAATTCTAAGACCGTTCGCGGAACCGGAAATCTTTTAATGGCTTCAAGATCCTTTTGGAAGAACGTATTTCTTCTTCTAGATTTCATAACAAAGATATTCTATTATCGTGTATAAAAAAGAATATATCTCAAGCTTCAGTTCCATTTTATTTTTTACAAAAATTTCGTAAACTTTTTTTAAGACTTCAAATTGTTCGTCAATCGTCTTAGTTGTCACCATAAAATCGTCCATATATACAACTACATGTCCTGATTTAATGAGATCTGAAAATGCCTCATTTATAAAACGCTGGAACGTAGAAGGACCAGTTTTCAGTCAAAAGGCATTTTGAAATACAGTAAAAACTCGCCTTTTTCCATGACCTTGAAACGAAACGATTGGATACGACTCTTTTATCTCTAAGCTGGAGAGGGCCCACCCTTACCGCGAGTGGGTAGTTTATTTTCATCGACGACGTTTATTGGCTGCCCCGTTCTTGTATCGGTGCGGCGCCAGTCGCTACTTTTTCAGGCGAAAAGCGCGGGTGATTTGATATCAATAATAAATACTATCAATAATAATACAAATAAATACACCCGAAATTCCTAGAACTGCTGGCCCACGCAGTTTCTCAGCGCGTAGGGCAAGAGACGGTTGCGACTCGCCGAGAGCGCGAGTACTCTGTCGAGTACATATCTTGCGAAATATTATGGAAACGGTTAAGGCGAGTGGATATCCGACTCATTCGCGCAGTTAGAAAAGTCGCGGTCCGTTAGTCTTTGTTGGCTTTAGTGTTTTTGTTGCCGTACGACAATTTACCAACTAAAAGTCAATCAAAATAGAGAATCAAAAAACGACGCAAATATTTCTCGGAATAGTGAGTTTTGTGGCATGACGTCGATAGGTGGAAATGCCAGCCGTCAGGAAGGTTAGTACATGGTACTGCAACTACATACGACATTTTGGAGAAAATCTCCGAAACGTGAAGGTAAGTTATAAAGATCTGCATGGTAATCTTTTCAAGTGTAGAATGCATTTGCGCAATTCGGTTTTTTGATCCTTTTATCGGTTGAGGACCTTTCAGATTCACGAAATACAAGCACCGGTCCGAAATTTGAGGTTAGAGTACCATTAACCTGACATTTAGGTAGTTTTATTTTATTTCGTGAAACTGAAAGGTCATGAATCGACAAAAGAATGGAAAATGACTGAGAAAATAGATTCTACACTTGAGAAATATTACTATTTGTACATTTATGACTTTTACGTTTATAATATTTTCTCGAAAACATCGTTAGACGTATTCCCAAGACGTCGTGAAACAATATTCAATTCAAGGTTTCCCGCTCTTCGGGCCTCTTTTTTGATTGGTCAGTCACAGAGGCGGAGGAGAATATACCGGGACCGTGGTGGGAGTTTCCGGAACTGCGCAAATGGAAATAACCGTCTACAGCCAACGGGAAATAAAGGCGTGGCGGAAATAAAGAGATTTGGAAATATGTGAGCTTCTACTGTATTCGTATTGACCAAAAGCTTTGTTTAAAGTTCTATAGTCTACACATAATCTTATATCGCCATTATTTTTTCTAGTTACCACAATTGGAAATGCGAATTCTGATTTACTCGAACATATTACGTAACATTAACGATAATCGTAAGATTTCATTTTTCAACAAAAATTCTTTCTAAAACATTACTAAATCAGTTTTAAATTATTACAAAGTTAAATAATTAATAAAAACACCTTTTTAGAACATTTTAAAAATTAAATAGTGATTACCCTTTAAAATTAAGTACGTATTAAGCAACATCAACATTTTTTAAATTTCAATGTCATTTTTTTAATAGCGCACGCCTAAGGATGAAATAAAATAAGCAATAATTTTGAAATTAATGAGTGAGTAATAAATATTTGAAATATTTTAAACAAAGCAACACGAACAATTAAAATATAATTTTATACTTTGATTAACTGCCAACGGAGCAGGATTTCAATAACTCTTTTCAATAAATCTTACGAGTTTGAAATTCTGAACATTTTTCCTCTTGACAAGCAATCGGGTCATCTATATACATCTATATACATCTATAAATTGAAAATCATCTCCCACACTGATTGAAAAAGGAACAATGTCGAGAGGGGCAGTATATGTAGCGGCAGCAACTTTAAGGTATTATAGATTTGATCGTCTTTACCTCTCGTCTCTTTTCTAATGTTTATTATAAAGTAAGGGCAAATTCATATTATTCATATTCATAAGTGCGACAGAGGCGTTCTTATGCGCCATTCACTAGCGTCGTACTCGAACTCACGTTTTTCTATAAACTACTATGAAATTGACCTTGCGGTACATCTGTCTCTAACATGATTCTTTCAACAAGATTGCAAATACCTACATAGAATATAATGTAAAGAGTCTCAAAAGTTATATTGTATATCAACACTTTTACCATCAGTTGAAGTGTAGCATGCTATAATAAATAGTCTTCTAAATTCTACTTTCATTTTAACTCATTAAAATCTGGGAGATAGATATTCATACTCTTAGACATGCTGTTTCCCTCTCTCATTTAGAATAAATCCGACTCCTTGGCTACCACGTAATTCATTTTTTACTCCTGAACATAAAGCATATCCACCGTTTCATATATTTGAGAATTTATTTACTCGCATTGTATTTAAAAATTCCCTTTCTTTAAAATAATTGATACCTCTAGTTCCCGAGGCTACTTTTGTAGGTTTATTAAGCATTATTTAAACTGTACACCGAACTACTAACGTTCTACTCGTACTTTAATGGACCACTAAATATGTAGGGGAGAGTCCGTACGTTTGGGACACCAGTACCTCTGGGACAAGTCAATTTAAAAATGTAAAATAAAGTATAAGCTTTTGCTTTCTACATATGTAAAAGTTCGTCATAAGGACCGTGAGATAGGTGGTTACAGTGTGCTATCGACTCAGTACGACGATCCGGCAAATGTCTCGTGCAACCAAAGGACATGGAGCGATCCAAGGATGACCGCCTTCTACATTTCCCCAGCAAGTGTCATAGCATTTTGTTGACACGCAGGGATGCATCTCATGCTATTGACCAGTAAAAGCTTGGGACCTCCAAGAGCAGCTGTGACGTTCTTGCCGGCCGGTGCCGAAAATTTAATAACGAACTTGGTTCGTTTCTTGAAGTCAAGAAGAACTATGACAGACCTCGATATCGTGACAGAAACAATTGTCGAGAATATGAAGTTCCAGTATATTCGGCACTTCTAGTTTTCGAAAATTGACTCTATTTCCCTAGGAGCATTTGGCGGATCGGTATCAGGGCTAATGTCGTAAGAGTGACAGAGATTGTAATAAAACACTCTTAGTGCCGCATTGTGGCTTTGGATGTAGGTCGTTCCCGCATGAGTTGGACAACCAGATAGTATGTATCCTAGATGCTCGGGGTGTGCATGGCACGCTCTGCAGCTATCATCGAAAAATGATTGGCTCAAAATGTGATGATGGTATGCTAGAGTGGAAATGACACCGGCTTGACATGGTGAAATGAAACCCTCTGTGCCCGACTTCGATCCGGGTGATTTAAAGAAAGCACACGTTAGCTCATACGACATCGACAGATCCTTATAATATCTGTGGAAGGTTCCGTGCATCCTCTTGTCGAGGAGCTGTTCGCGGAAGTTTCTCCTGTACTTTCTTGATCCAGGCCTTCAGGAGTGAGTACTCGAGACGGATAATATTTTATGCATTTTGCTCTCCCTGATATTTAAGTCTAGGCCAAGTGTTTCAACAGCCTCCTTCCTGCTTTGTACAGTATCGCTCCTTTGCCCACTTCTTCGTGTTACCAGGCCACTTTAAAAAGAGGATCTCGTTCATTTTGGACTATATGTACTGTACCCAGAATGATCCTGTTGTGAAAACGTTCGAGATTCAGTATTCGGCGACCAAATTTTCGGCGTGAGATGTTAAGTCGCGGAATGGAAGTCTTGAGGTGCATACTTTTGTTCATGTGCATAACCTTTCGTGACCCGATGTCGAGGGATTCGAGGTCGTCCTTCGTCCATAGAACCACTCGACATGAATAGACTACTACCGGGACGGCAAGCATTTTTTATGTTTTTGCTCCACTTTGTTCCTCGTAAACAGGTCGCAGGACCAAATCTGTCAGATAAGACGTTTATTGAGCGGAGATATTGTCCCATCGGAGAGCATTCTCTATAGATGTTACGCCAAGGTGCCGTGTAGTGCTTCTGTCGACGATCTCATGGTCTTAGGGGATACCATTAAGTTGTCCTCGCATGAAATCAACCTTGGCGAAATTTCCGAACCCAAAATCCATTCCAGTCTCCCGAGCGTACTCCTCGACAATCCCTAGAGCTAGATATAGTTACTCTTTATTTCTAGCATAGATCTTGAGATCACCCATGTAAAATATCTTTGAAAATGGCGAAGTGCGAGAGATAGTGGAAGTAATGTGGGGAAAAAGAGGAGAGGGCTCACGGTGTCTCTCTGAAAGACCGGGCGTGCTCTCAGAGTATGCAGCCTTATCCTTGCCTTATTCTTGGATATACGAACCCCTTACCCTAGCTGATCGTGGGAATAACATAGACTGTAACATTCCTGAATGCACCGATACAAATAAACATAATTTTAAAAATAAAAGCACGAGGACCGCATGCGTATTTTTGGCAGACATGGTGGCTCTTCAAAAATAGGTGCAAACAATATTATTACAAGCTAAAAATTAAAAAAAATATATATATATAAACTTATTAAGTATTAGTATGATAATCTTAAAACACGGACAAATTCCTAACTGGAACCTCCTTTTTTCCAGAATTAAAAAAACGTGGTAGCTATTAAAGTTATTAATTTAATAACTCGAAAAGATCTTTTGATTAAAATTAATGTAGAAAAAATTTCAAATGAACTAAAAAACTTCCACATTTCAACCGATAAAGCTATTGTAACAAAAAAGTTCTCCACCAAAAAATCGACAATTTTGGTCTGAATAATGAACAAAAAATTGAAAGTTTTCAAAACAAAAGCTTTTACCCTAAAAAGAAGATTACAACCACTTGTAAAAAATACTATTTTTCATGTTCACAAAATGCTGAACCAGGCCATACCTTAGTTCCTAATGGATCAAAAAGTACGGTAAAATTAAAAAAAAAGTTCATCAAATATGGATACAGAGCACCAAATCAATATCATAAAATCTAAGAAAAAATGTTCATATCTTAGGAAATCACCTTAATGATGAAAACCCCTGTTGAAGTACGCCCAGGCGCTACAACATATACAAAACGAAAGTAAAGTAAAATCCTTGGGAAAGTTAAATCACATTATGATACGGAAAAATGTTTGAATTTTCATGGACGCTTGAAGCAAGTCGATTGGGAATATTCTTGTAAATATTGCAAGACAGAAACGTATAAAGCAAGTGAATGTCCTCGAATAATTACAACAACAAAAAAGCGAGAAGATAAATCCACGCAAATCTCATCAGCCCTGACAATAGTAATCCCAAACACCTTCAATCGCATGTTCAAAATTTTTTCACAAGAACGAACAGAATAACAAAACTATAATAAATTAAAATTTTATGTAATGTACGCTCATTTTTATTTTATTTATTTCAGCCGCTCGAGAAGCAAAATGATTCACCAACTACTAATTGAGATTTCTCTAATAATATTCCTAATTTTGCGAACAGGATCAATTTAACACCCTTATAGAGCGTAAGCCCACAGCATAAATGGCGACGTTATAGGTACAAGGACAATTTTCACCTGAGAGGTTCGACTTATGATGACGAACGTAAACATGTGCAACTGGCAGAGCTAAGTGCAGCAGGTGAGCGGTGGCGAGCCAGCAAAGGTTTTTTAATTTTTATAGCTAAGTAAAGTGACTAGTACAAGCGTGACAATTCGCACACATGTAGGGGATGACGTTAGAAATAGCACATGTGCATTGCCAGTTGTTTATCTGGAGCAGAAAGTGCTGCCAGTTGGCTTCGAAGTCACCGAAAATTCAGGTAAAATTTTGTCAGTGATACACTCTTGGAATCAACTGCTATGTATTGTTCATGCATACAGGTAACGGTATGCAAAAAGACAGTTGAAAAAGTGGAGCAGAAGCACCTGCCAGTCGACGATTAAGTCCGCGGTTTACCCGATCACGTAGAGTATTGAAATAAGAAAAATATTGATTTTACATTTAAAAAGTTTCAAATAAAACCTGGACCACTCCGAGAGATGCATATTTTCATTATTATAACATTTTTGATACAATGTATATAAAGATACTCCTTTACAGGTGTTCCGCTGTTCGCGGAAATTTTTCTCCTGTGCTTTCTTGATCTGGGCCTTGCCCACTTCTTCGTGCTTCCTGACCATTTTGAGAAGAGGGTCTCGTCCATTTGCGACTATATGTACTGTGCATCAAGACCTTCTGCTGGAAGAAGTTTCCTTCAACCCACCAGCATCTGGCCCGCATTTTCACCTCATATCCAAAGTCGGAAGAGCCTAATCCGGAGTGGTTGGCTGAAGAGCGCACAGTGCTCCTGCCGATGACAGGTAACTTCGATGACCCTAAAAATTACAGGCCAATAACTTGTTTGAACACACTGTATACGATCTACACAGCTATCCTAAATGATAGGATTGTTCGGACAATTGGACCTGTGTGGCGAGAGATGTACGAACAACCTAGGTCAAAGAAAGACGTAGCAGGATGTCGGGAGAACCTGCTCATCGATAGATGTGTCTGTCCAGACGCAGCATTCTATCAGCCTTACCTATCGATGGCCTGGATTGATTACTGGAAAGCTTTTGATTCAACCTCCCATAGACTTCTCATCTGTCTGTTGAAAAGCTGAAAGGTTCATCCACACATCGTGAAGTGCATGGACAGATTAATGCCGCTTTGGAAAACCAGATTTACTATCTTATCTGGAAAAAATCGTGTGATCACTAACAGTATCATCTTTCAGGGAAATGTGTTTCAGAGAGACACCATGAGCCCTCTCCTCTTTTGCCTTACATTATTGCCACTATCTCTCGCACTTCGCCATTCCGAAGGGTACCTCTGCGGCAAACCTGGAAATCGAAAGCATAAGGTCACTCGACAGAAGCGGACGTGACATCTATAAAGGATAGTCTGCGATGCAGACACAAACGTCTCATCCGACGGATTTGGTCTTCCGAACTTTCGGCGAGGTACAAAGTATCTGCGACGAACATTCTTGCCGTCCTGGTAGTACTCTATTCATTTGGAGTGGTTCCAAGGACGAAGGACGAGCTCAGATCCCTCGATATCGGGTCCCGAAAGGTTATGCACATGAACAAAAGCATGCACCTTAAATCTTTTTTTCCGCGACTTTACATATCACGCCGTCAAGGTGGTCGCGGAATACTAAATCTGGAATGTCTTCACAACAAGATTATTCTGGGTACAGCAAATATAGTCGCAAATGGACAAGACCCTCTTCTTAAAATGGTCAGGAAACACGAAGAAGTGGGCAAAGGGGAGTTTCTGTATAAAGCAAAATGCATCAAGTTTTATCCATCTTGAGTACTCATTCCTGAAGGCCCGGATTAAGAAAGCACAGAAGAAAAACTTCCGCGAACAGCTCGTTGAGAAGAAGATGCACGGCATCTTCCACAGAAATGTGGAGGATCTGTCGATGTATGAGCTAACGTTTGGTTTTCTTAAATCACCTGGATTGAAGTCGGGCACGGAGGGTTTCATTTTGGCATGCCAAGACGGTGTCATTTCCACTCTAGCATTCCGTCGCCGCATTTTGAGCCATGACATTTCCTATCATAGCTGCAGAGCGTGTCATGCACACCCCGAGCATCTAGGACACATACTATCTGGTTGTTCAATTCATGCGGGAACGACCTACATCCAAAGGCACAATGCGGCACTAAGAGTGCTTTATTACCATCTCTGTCACTCGTACGGCATCAACTCAAATACCACTCCGCTAAACGCTCCTAGGGAAATAGAGTCAATTGTCGAGAAT